>JBAKBP010031081.1:0-24898 GCA_037953745.1 Lithodes maja | reverse complement strand
ATACATGCACTGCATATACAATCAGATATACACAAGCATGTACACATAAATACACAATTATGCACACTCATCCACATACCGTGACGTACACACACACAAAGCCTGTACATAGATTCAAACACAATGATCTATATATCTATCTATTGCCTGACGCCGTGATCCCCGAAGGGGTGGCCACGAACGAACCGCCCCCATGCACCTCTGTCCCCAGTCAGTCGACGCCCCTCCCCCCAACCAGCACCGCCTTCGTTCATGTAGTTCCTCACTCCATCCTTCCACCTCATATTCGGTCTACCTCTCCCCCTCTGTCCCTCCACCTCGCTCTCGTACACCCTCTTAGTCATTCTCTCGCTTTCCATACGTTCCATATGGCCGAACCATCTCAAGTTGTTCCTTTTCACACTTTCCAGCACATCTACCTCCACACCACACCTCCTTCTTACTTCCTCATTAGTCTGTCTATCCCTCCATGTAACTCCGCACGCACTCCTTAAGTAATTAATTTCCACTGCTCTCACTCTTGGTCTGAGTCTCTCAACACAATGATGCACTTACATAAATATGCACTTATACACATATAGCAGTTAGTGATATTACTCTTCATTTATGTTAACATATAATTTTGCCCACAAATTCACACCCATAACATATATTTACACGTGTATACACACCGTATATTTACTACCATGCTTACACACAAAGACATAAGCATTTGCTTATCTGTTCACTCAAGCATGTTTACATAATCACATACCGGTACATTTACATGCACGTGTTATCATGAACTGTAGAATATCTAGAGATTCATACACGTATAAAAGTATCTATGTATCCATAAATATATAAATTCAATACCTAAATAATATACTGTCACCATTTCATGAACAATTACATAAACACCCATATACTGTACAGTACAATCGTTAGTTTGTCGTTCCTAACAGGGTATATACTTGGTAGTGGCGAGCATATCGATATTTCAGATACCAACTCTGTACTTGAAAGTATCGATTCTGAAGGCTTGGTATCGAGTTTTATGAGTACTAGAGAAACCTACGCAAAATAATCGTGAAATTTATAAAATTAATCTGTTTTTCCTCCATTTCCATACCTCCACTCCTGCTTATCGTTCCTCCTAGATATTTAAAACACTCCTACTTGTTCCATTATTTCCCCATCCAACCTCACATCTAGATTCCTCCTACGGTAGCCCCTATTACACACCATTACTTTACTGTACTACTGTACTTTATTTTATATACATAATTTGATGTGAATAATAAAATAAAACAACATTTTGGGAGTATTCTTTTGATAACCTAATTATATTAAACTTATTCCTACCACTATAAGTCTACTACTTAGTACTTAGTTTTATGTACAGTATATACTGTTTACCAAAATCTGCTTTGTCCAACATCTTATGGACAGTATTTGTATTAATGACCCTATCAATTGATTGATTATATAGTAACAATCTAAGACATCACCCAACCTCAACCATCATGGTGTCACTGGGGTCATTTCCCTCTGAATTTAGTATTTAGTGTTGATCTCAATTATCTCCATACATTAGTACTAGTCTACTACCCTAGTACGCCTGAAATTCCATAAATAATAAATAAGCAATATTATACAATATAATATAAGGAATGTGAAGTCAAGCTCATCATGATCACTGGAAAAAAGTATTGAAGATTAGCAATACAAAATATATATATTATACTTTGTATATATATATATATATATATATATATATATATATATATATATATATAATATAATATATATATATATATATATATATATATATATATATATATATATATATATATATATATATATATACAGTATATATATATATATATATATATATATATATATATATATATATATATATATATATATATATATTATGTTACAGTCAGACTGTGAAACTAGGCATTTCATGAAATGACTAAGCATTTCAGTCAATCTGTGAAATGACTGGTACTAACTGGTTACCAACCTAACTTAGGTTAGGTTAGGTTAGGTTATATTGATCTCCACCTATTATTTATGAAGTGAAGCAAACTGTTCACACAGTGACACGCATAAATCTGTTTCTCACAAGCTTAAAGGCAACTATGGGGTTTGCCCTACCTACCTAACCTAACCTGAACTATCTAACCTAACCTAACCTAACCTAACCTACCTAACCTAACTTTACCTACCTAAGCTGTTGGGTTAGTAACCCGTTAGTAACCAGTCATTTCACAGATTGACTGAAATGATTAGTCATTTCACAAAATTACTATATCGCAGTCTGACTGTAACATACATATATACAGTATATATATATATATATATATATATATATATATATATATATATTATATATATATATATATATATATATATATATTCTCTTTTAAACAGACGAGGTTAAAAGCAATAGCGGTTTCAGCATTCAGGATTTTATTGTTACAGCTTTCAATAGTTCTAACAATTTTCCTCTGGGGTTCAGAGGTGAGGTACAAAAGGTTAGCAAAATTCATGGTGGATGCAACGTTTCACAAGTAAACATCTTGCATCTTCAGGGAATGGAGAGGTAATGGTTAGAATAGGGACAATGCATCTTATTTATACAAAATTCGAAGATCAAGTAGAGGGAGGTGGGCGGAGCTACTGGGTGTGTGGTGGCTGTTCATTGGTGGAAGGTAGTCTATTCGCGAGACGGGCACTAAATCTTATCGGTGGTTGGTTGTTGGCTGTGGGTGGCTGTGATTGGTTGGTGTTGTCAGTTGTGTGCTAAGCGTGGAAGCGTAAGGAAGGGGGGTGCGGGACGAGAGGAGGGGGGGGGGCAGCATGCCTGTAGCGTTTACCTGAAGGAAGAATTTGAAGGTCTTGTGTTTGGTTGTTGATGCTGGGGTTGAGTGTTTGGATGTATAGAGCTTCTAAAATAGCTAGTCTTCTGGGGTCTGATTCTTTGTCGAGTATGGTGGTTAGTTTGTCTAGGTCGACGCGAGTTAGGGCAAGATGGTGGGGGGGCTTGATAGTGATCTTTTATAGCGCCAGATTGAAGGTGGAGGGTTAATAGACGGGAAAGGCGAATCTGTGTCATTCCAACATAGGATAGGGGTCCACAGTCCCCAGAGGTGCAAATATGCTGGTATATCACATGATCGTCTTTCGTTTGGTTGTTGGTGGAAATGGGGCGGTTACGGAGGACAAGGTTGGAGGTCTTAGGAGATTTGTAGTAAATAATGAGTTTGATTTTATTGTCAGGGTTGGTGGGGGAGGACTTTTTGTTAATTATTTCTTTCATAATGGATCCGTCTGTTGTGTGGTCGGAAGACATGTAGTTTCTGTAAAAAAATGTAATGTCATTGGCCGGGTTGGTGCTAGGGGGGTCTTGTTTGTACCACTTTTCTAGGTGGTGGTTGATGGCATTGGTGACGTCAGTGTTGGAATACCCATTGTTGACTAGGACCTTGGTGAGCCTTTCCAGTTCATTGTGTGTATCATTCCAGGTGGTGCAATGGGTGAGGGCTCTCCTGACATAGGCGGCGATGGTGGACTGTAGGTATCGTTTAGGGCATTCACTTTCCCCATTAAGACATTGGCCATTGTTAGTAGGTTTGGTGTACACGGTAGTTTTGAAGCCGTGGTCGTGGAGGGAAACAAGGAGGTCGAGGAAGGGTAGATGTCCATCGGTGGTTTCTTCGGATGTGAAGTTGAGTCCGGAGGCGGCCATGAAGCGCTGCTGGAGGTCCCTGAGTTCGCCCAGGTCCTTCACCCGCACGAAGATATCATCGATGTACCTGCAGTAGACAGTGGGCCGGTGGGCAGCCAGGAGTTCCTCTTCGATAGTTCCCATGAAGAAATTGGCGAACAGGACCCCCAGGGGGCTTCCCATCGCTACACCGTCGATTTGCTGGTACATATTCCCGCGGGGGCAGAGGAAAGGGGACTCCTTGGTACATAGTTCCAAGAGGGTCTTCAGGGCCTTCTCCGGGATGTCCAGAGGGCAGTATATTAGAGCAGTGGTAAACTCGACGTAGGATAAAATCTATGGTCTTGTCAACGGGCACGTTGGTAAACAGACTCAGTATCATAAAGGTTTGTTCAGCTATCCCGATGAAGAAGATTGTATCTTGGTCCCTTCCTAGCCAAGCTGCTCAATTATCAGCCTGTGTTGGGCTACAAGTACTTCTCACCAGTGTACTATGGTGGGAACTCGGCATCTCACGGTCGTCAAAGGTCGCATAATGACCTCGTAGTTAAGTTAAATTAAGCATTGTACTGTACCTAGTTTAAGAAAAATTATGTAGATTTTCAGCCTCACGGCTGTAAGTGAACAATAAACCGACACACACTCCTATGCCATAATATACCTGGTACCCTTTACCTCCACCCACACACACACATAAAATGTAGTAGGAATTGGCTTAATATGTCAGTTTATTGGCCTGGAAATAAACTCGAGCTCAAATCATTGGGACTTTCTCTTTCACTATATTTTAACGGCTCACTTTCACAAACTAGTCAGGTTCGCCGTGTACCTGAAATGTGATCCCGTGGGAATTGCGTGCCAAAAGCGATATTATTGTTTAACCCTTGTCTAGCGGGGGGTTTTGGGCTTATTTGGGCATATTCAGGCCCTCCTGAATGATAAATCAAGTATCTGCATGAACAGAAATGTATTCAGCAAAAATGTAGGCGCTAAAAGCTTCAAAATGAGACCACAACGAGCTACGGAGCACTCGTGGTTCTCATACAGTGATACCAGTAACATTGGAGTTTAGCGTATAGCGGCATATTTTTCCCAGCTATGCTCACTACTGGCTACACTGCCGGCCTCTCGAGAAAACAGGAAAATTGAGTTAATGGGCGGCGGTAAGCCCTGGGAGTCGGCTGTTTGACCCGCTGCGCTCCCGGCCATTTGCACTCGATTTTAATCCTTTAAAAGCCTTAATAATGCTCCTAACTTGTTGCAAATTGAAGGCGGACTTAACTTAAGGGGTTAAATGGAATCTATAGGGTCTTAGTAGACAGAAAAACTTGGGTGGCAATTTTACTTTTGGGAATTTGGGTTTTTGTGGGCGCTTAAAGGGGGGTACCGTCATTTTGCAGTTGATCGCCCGAAATGAAAGCACTAATATTGTTATAACTATTTTTATCTCTTAAAATATTAATAGGAAAATTATGAAACAAATCAGGTGTCTTCCTCATATCATCATTCATTTACGTACCAAATATTTAGTTGATATCTGGAATTGATAATTGTTTATTTATTTCCAGATATGCACTTATGAAGAAGTTCACCCGTTTCGAATCGAGGCCTGTTGAGATTCAACTATAACGAACGTGACAATGAACTCACTCACCTTCATCATTTGCGATAAAGGCAAGCGGAAGGGTTACACCTTTGTACAGAATGTTACATCAGATTCTATTGGTAACATAAAGAACTTTGTCGAGAAGCGAGCACAGTATGGAGAAACGCAGTATTCACCTCTGGCTGAAAATGTGTCAAAGTTGTCTGCATCTGATACGGAAAACATCCATTACCACAAAGAATGTTACAAACTCGTAGTGCACAAAGGCATGTTGGAGAGAGCCGAAAAGAGATTTTGTGAAACATCAACTGGTGAATCACAAATGCGACCAGCTAAACTCGGACGTCCATCCTTGGCACATGATGAGGATTCTGTCAGACGTGTTCACAGGTGTCGCCTAATGGAGCCAAAGACCAAGTCCTGTGCGTTTCTCTGTGACAATCCGACAGATGGAGAGTTGCATCTTGTTCTGACAGATACGATGGGGACCCGGTTTCTGGACATAAAAGCGAACACACGTGACGACAAAGTCCAAGCAAACCTGTCACTGTTGCAGGAAGTTGGTGATGCCGCTGCATATGAAATGTGGTATCACAGAAATTCCTTACGAAATGTTGAACGCCAATGCTATTCCTTCAGATTTGATTGTATTGGGGTCGATGATCATATCACCAAACATATGTGTGACATTGAAATTGTAAATGCACTCAAATGTTCGCTCTCGTCTGGTGCTGTTCTAAGTATGAATGATGTTAATGATGAGTATCTGTCAACTTTGACTGAACATGATGTTAGTGTGGATAGCTCCGACTTCAAACGCCACCTAAAAAGTTTGAGAACAGAAAATATCAGTACTGCTGAATTTGTCAGGCCCCATCGACTCAATGAAAGTGACCATATCATCAGTAGTAAAATCCTATCAGTTGCTGTTGATAAAGTAGTACCCCAAGATTCAGAGGAAACACTTAGCGACATTGTCGGAGTTGCTAAGTTGCTTCGTGATGAGTTGTTGAATTGCAAAGATAAGTGGCACTTCACTGGTAGCATGTCGTTTGAAAATCCACCAATGGTTGCTTTCTTTCTGAAGCAGCTACTCTTTGGCACAAATGCACACTCTGTTTCTGGTAAGCGGGATGGAGCCATAAAGAACACCGTCAGCATTGTATCACAAGTACTTGTGCAAAATGTGAAGAGCGCCAAGCAAGTTCGCCATAAGCCGAAGCCAGATGTTGGATTTGTGTCACACACAGAGACACCGCTGAACATTGGCTTGGCACCTCTGTATACAACAAAGTATGCAGCAAACGGCTTGTCAACTTCCTGTCAGACCTACATCTTGGAACCAGCTCCAGCAGTGTCCTCAACATCGAAAAGAGAGTGGAGTGTGGAGTGGTCGAGAGAATGAAATCCACGGGTGGCTATTGCATACCGACATTTGTCAAGAAGGGCAAGTCCGTCTTCTTTGCCATAGACAACATCGACTTCTTGGAAGACACATGCGATGGACAGAATACATTGCACGGAACAGTGGTCGTCATGAATCAAGAAGACACAGATGAAGGTGAAGCAGTGAGCCAGCCGCTCATAATACCGGACAAAGTAACACCTGTAAAGCAGGATGTAGTGTACCTTGAAGACCCACGGATCATCCCCAAAGCTACCAAGTTTGATACCTACAAGATCAACGCGAACTCTGGACTTCTGAAGAGATACGCCACAATGGACCACTCTTGGATGCTTGCTTGGCATCTAGGCAACAACACTGTCCAATGTAACAGTGAAGATGTCACAATCAACGCCAACAAAAGCTTTGACGACCGTACAGCAGAAGGTACTTTGACAGAAGACCTTGATCCGGTTGTGGAAGAAGACACCAATGAGGACTCGACAATGCCAGAGACGAGTGACCACCAACAAGGATCTCGGCCGACCAGTAGACGAACAAACATCCACCTCGGCAGTCTCTCATGCCTACTTGGTCTGCAACAAATTCCTTGCTTCTGCAACTCAAAGATTGCAAGTCAACAAAAAAACACAGTAAAGTTATTGCACCACTCTTTCGACAGGCTCCAACGGATTACGTGACACTATATACCGTCCTTTCACTGACACAGAATATATCTGCTAATGTGATGGGTCCTGACAGAAAAACTGTTATCACTCTAGACCTTGATCTCTATTAGAGAGCAGTGAAGATCCAAGAATCAGAGGGGAATATCAATTGGGTTCTATGTGCAGGGGAACTCCACATATGTTTTGCAGCCCTGCATATACTAGGAAAGTACATCGAAGGCAGCAGTCTTGGCACGGTCGCCATAGAAAAGGGCATCTATTCTCCAACAACACTTCGTCACATCTATGGTGGGAAAGCATTCATGCGGGGTATCGAATACCACACAGTAAATGCCTTGGCATGCTACATCATGAAGTACGAGCAGCTTGATGCTGATGACACCTCAGTAATTTTTTTTTTTTTTTTTTTTTTTTAAGAGACAATGAACGGAGGAAGGAGAAACACAGATAAAACAAAAAGGTCCATGTGCCTAAAGGCATCCTCCATTCATAAAATATTTGTAACAACTGGATTTAAACATTTGTAGATTGTAAGTTTGTGGAAAGCAATTCGTGGGAAGTGAATTCCAAAGAGTAGTAGCTCTGGGGATAAATGAATTCTGATAAGCAGAAGTTCTGCATTGTGGAGGAGAAAGTGTAAATTCATGGGCGCTCTCAGTTGCCCTAGTTCTACGGGGAAAGATGTGGAGAGGCGGCACAATTGATGCAAATTCCTCGGAACAATTGCTGTGAAAATATCTGTAGAATAATGCAAGGGATGCAACGTTTCTTCGTATGGATAATGTAGGAAGGTCCTGTGTGATTGCAGGGTTATTGATTAATCTAATAGCTTTATTTTGAATTTTGTCCAACTGCCTCAATGCAACCACTCCACTTCCACCCCACAGAGGTGAACAGTAATCCATCTGAGAACGCACATGACTTTTATATATTACGGCCAACTGCTCGTCAGTGAAGAATTCTCGAACTCTGTGCAGGAGTCCCAGTTTTTTAGAGGCATTCTTAGCAATTGTTACGACCGGGCACTCGGGTACACTAGGGCTCTTACACAGGACTCGAGTATGGCTCGCTGCCACAACGGAAACACACGATCCCAACCCCAGAGTACTGCCAGCCGAACAAAAAACGCCACTACCCTCCAGAGTTCTATCTGCTATAACGGGGTATACAAGAACTCGGTACTAGCGTTTCACACAACAGACTAATAACAAGACGGGAGTTATCTAGTCTGGTCAACAATCAAACAAAGAAGAAAGTACTACAACACTAAAGAATAGTGTTGGCCGAAGCCGAAGTAATCCACCCTTGAACTAAGAACTTAAGAAGTCCTCCACCCTCTACTTCGGATCGGCACTATTACGTTACGTTAAACAATAGTCCTTGAGCATCAAGCAAGGAATCTTCTGATAAGTTAGATGCTTCTCGAATACTCATAAGAAGTAAGTATCGGATTTTGAACAGCAATTTAATGAATAACTCACTGGTAATTAAAGGCTTTAAATTGACATAAGAAGAATTATAAGAATAAGCAATAGGATATGGCAAACATTAAGAAGAAGTACTCCGACAATGCACTGGCAATAGCCTACTAAGATTGTGCTCGTGGGCCACTAATCTCTGAAGTAGCTAAGCGTGCCACACATGAAATCAATAGTGCTTAAACAATAATATACATAAGGAGAAGCTTCAATACTATGCTGTATCTGCTGGTCGAGCAAAGTCTAGCTGGGATATCTAAGGTTAAGAGACAATGGCTGAGCAAGCGGCTCGTAGCCTAGCGAGGTCCTTAAGACTGTGCGACCAAATTACGGTAATTGACGGGATGCTCTCTTGAGAGATCCAGATCACTAGTATCTGGTTCTCTCCTGGCGATCCTCTCAAAGTCAAGCAAATGAGATAGCACAGTGTTGGGTGGCACAGGCAAAAGCCCTCACTCGCAACACAGTGCTAAACTCCCACGGTACACAGTCAGAAAGACCACCTAGGCGTTCCACGTCTCCGTTGCAATTGTACTGGTTCAACCGCAACCTAGTACTCATAGGAAATCACAACTCAGAAACCCTATCCCAGTCTAGCATTGCCTAAACCAGCAGAAAACAGGAACATGAATAATCGCACACAGGGAAATGCATATACGAGTGCAACAAACATCAATCAATCCTATTCTAGTTAACCCTTCCAAAAATAGGCTATCTAACAGGCACTTATCTCGTGAGAACTCAAGCGATAATACTTTGGCTGACTAAATCTGCACCAAAGGGGTCATGGAGGTTAAACAGGGACGAGAAGAGAAGAAGATAGGCTGTTCAGAGAGTAGAGAAAGTTCACATCAGTCGGAAGAATATGGATAGTTGCAAGGGATATGAGAAGTCGCTTTGCCTGATGAGTTCTGAAGAAATGGTGGCAAGAACCTCTCTTTTTATACTCGGCCCTCTAGCGGCATATCTCAAACTACTTAAGGACCGCCCACTGGCAATCATGACGTCATATTCTCTCTCAATCTGGGATCGACAAAGAACTTCCCACGCGCTGAAAGGGAGGAAGGGAGGAGGGAGGAGGGAATTAGGCCTACACACCTCGTGGCGCGCTCACTGGCCGTCGTTACATAACTCTCTCTCTCATCATTGTATATAAGTCCCACACACAATACTTATATCTAATGATATAAAATAGAACTCGTTGACTTAGAAGAAAACAAAATACATAATGATAATACTTATAGTACAACGGTTCACATAAACTGAGTTAGGAAACTCTACACAGACTACAGCCAAAGTTCCTGCCCTGACGATCCTAGCGAGAGTGGGGCCTGACTGGGCGTTCTGTACAGCATGCTCATACTCGACATGCGTCACACCTCCCCCAAGATTTTACTTGCTCAACCCTGAGCTAAAATCTGATATACAGAACCCCATCAAACCCCTCACACCCAGCGACCGCATGGCACTAAAACAACGCTGAGTTTATCACTAAAACACATCTTATATATAAAAAAAAAATTCACATTTCATAACTCCTCCCAACAATAGTAAAAGACATAATATCATGCTCCCAGAGCGAGCTTACAGCAGCTCAGCCGTTTGATAGTTCGTGGACTACTCAAACACTATAGGCTATGACAAACTTATACAATTATCTATATCAAAAAGAAAGAGTTTTTATATGATTTTTATATTTTAATATGTTTTTTTCCGGCTGCACTATAAGGGCAGCCTATTTTCTTCTATACCAAACGCTCAACAATCCTGCTTTACGACCCAATACGCTGGGCTACAACCGCGAGCCAACAAGCACCAAGCGCAAAATACTACTCAAACCAAAGCAGGAGGCTACCCGTGTGTCAATCTCTTCGGGATCATACACCTGTGATAGCCTACGACTGATCATCTACCCTCGATAAACAATCCGCAATCACATTGTCACATCCCGCAATATGCCGGATGTCCAGGTTATACTCCTGCAACATCAATGACCACCGGGTCAGTCTCATATTGCGATTGTGAAATTGATTTAGGAATCTCAAAGGGTGATGATCAGTGTAGATAACCACGACTGGGCCATAGGCTGGAACATACACCTCGAAGTGCCTGAGTGACAGCACAATCGCCAGTAATTCCTTTTCTATTGTAGAATAGTTCTTTTGTGCAGCATTGAACTTCTTAGAAAAGAAACTTACTGGGTGTTCCACACCTTCATTGTCTGTCTGTAGCAAGACGGCACCAGCCCCTACACCACTAGCATCTGTTGCCAGCTGAAAAGGCCTGTTAAAGTCTGGGGCCCTGAGTATCGGGTGAGTACACAGCAAATGCTTCACTAAATTAAAAGCCTTTTCACACTCAGGCGCCCACAAAAACTTTTTGTCTTTAGATAACAAATCTGTGAGAGGTGCCAACACCGTAGAGTAACCTTTTATAAAGCGTCTGTAGTAGCCTATCATACCCAAGAATCTCATGATCTGCTTCTTGGTGGTTGGGTGCGGAAATTTATTGATAGCCTGTACCTTGTTCTGAGGAGGGCACACCTGTCCCCTTCCCACTACAAACCCAAGGTACTGCACAGTGGCTTTTACGAAGTCACACTTTGCCAAATTTACTACCAGACTTGCTTCACTAAGTTTCCGGAACAAGGTCTCCAGGTGCTCACAATGGCTCTCAAAGTCGTCATCATAAATGATTACATCGTCCAAGTATACGGTGCAATTTGGAATGTCCTTGACAATTTCATTCATCAGGTTCTGAAACGTTGCTGGTGCATTCTTAAGTCCGTAGGGCATAACATTACACCGGTAAGTACTCCCGTCCACCACAAAACCACATACCTCTTTAGCGCGCTCGGACAAAGGTACTTGCCAGTAACCTTTTACTAAATCTACTTTAGACAAAAACCGAGCATTACCAATTTTATCAACACTATCATCAACCCGAGGAAGAGGATATGGGTTAGTTGGAGTCAAACCGTTTAGCCTACGGAAATCAATACAGAAGCGTACCTTGCCATCTGGCTTAGGGCTGCAGTGTTACGGGGGAAGTCCATTTAACGGTACCTTTCTCTATCAACCCTCTACCGAGCATATACTCCAACTCATCCCTCAGAGCGGGTAGTTTTATGGGGGGCACACGGTATGGGATTGACTTAAAGGGTAGATGGTGTCCCACGTCAACATCATGCATAGCCTGAGTAGTGAGGCCTGGATGTTCAGCGAATACAGTGGGGTATAAACCGAGCAACTGACGGATAGCTTCAAATTGCGGCTCAGGCAAATGGGCTATAGCCTCGTCAGCCCTTAGGCTCGAGTTCCCCGCCCACTGATCCGCTGAAACATGGTGATCCCAGCTATCCTCCTCTGAAGCTTGACTGTCCCCCTCTCCTTCTCCACCACGGCCGCAACAAGCCAACACAGGGACAGTGAGAGGCTCAGAGGGGCGCCTCACATACTCTTTTATCAGGTTCACGTGACATAACTGATTCTTCTTCCTCCTGTCTGGAGTGGCAACAAGGTAATCTAGGTCCGAAATTTTCTCCACAATTTTATAGGGTCCAGTATACTTCGCCGACAAGGGGTTACCCACCAAAGGCAACAAAATCAACACCTCCTGTCCCACAATGAACTCCCGGAGCTTCACTTTGCGATCATACCTGTCCTTCATTAAAGCTTGTGACCCTGTTAAATTCCGACCTGCCATCTCCAGACTCTTAAGCATGCGCTCACGGCTTTCAAACACATACTTCAACAAGGAACAAGGCGGCACAGTTCCTTCCCAAATTTCCCGCAGCATATTAAGGGGGCCCCTGACTCGGTGTCCAAAAATCAGCTCGTTTGGACTAAATCCCAGGCTCTCACCAGGCACTTCCCGAGCAGCAAACAGTACATACGGCAATCCAAGATCCCAATCTCTTCCGTTATCAGCACAATAACACCTGAGCATGCTTTTAAGGGTGGCATGCCACCGCTCAAGCACCCCTTGGCTCTCAGGGTGATACGCTGACGATACCACCGCCCGTATTCCATGCTGTTGCATTGTTTGCTTAAAGAGATTGGAGGTGAAATTGGAACCCTGATCAGACTGAATCTCCTCCGGGTACCCGTACCTTGAAAAGTACCACAACAAGTTACTGACTACCGTCTTAGCCATGCCGTTTTTCATGGGGTATGCATCGGGGTATCTAGTGGCAACATCCATGATGGTTAACAAAAATTTATTACCAGCCTTTGTGGGAGGGAGGGGACCAACCATGTCAACAACAATCTTACTAAAAGGTGGCCCAATTACAGGAATAGGGTGCAACGGAGCTTTAGGAATAACTTGGTTTGGTTTCCCGACCCGTTGACAAATATCACATGAGTTTATCCAGGACTGCACATGAGACTTCATCCCCGGCCACCAAAACAACTTCCCCAAAGCCGCCACCGTTTTTCTTACCCCCAAATGTCCTGCCAGCGGTGTGTCAATGCGCCAAACTCAGTAGGCTATCCCTGCACTCCCGCGGCACCATCAACTGGTCCACTACCCCGGACCCCATCTTCCAGCTACGGTTAGGGTCTTGAAAACGCCGATACAGGATGCCATCTAAATAAAAAAAAATCTCCCGGCTGTGCATCACCGTCCTCGTCGAGCTCCACAGCTCCATTAGCACATGTTTGGAGCTCAGGGTCCTCCAGCTGCAACCGACGTATATCTGAGGGTGCCAAGCGATCTAACTGCTCCCGGAGCAATGCATGACCCTCCCCGATACTGAGCTGCTCCCTCTGTCTCTCTCGATGTTCATAACGTTGCTGTCGTGGAGACTCGTCATGCCCAGCCTCGTCACTCTCGATGACAGGCCCAGGGGCTACTCCAGAACTAAGTAATGGTGCTAATACTGAATCACCCAGGAGAGCCGCCGAGTCAAAACTCTTAAAACCAACTCCAGCTTTAGCCTCCTCCTGTTGATCGTTCCTCTGCTGGTCTGAAGACGGAGGACTAGGCTGTGACACTTAGCTGCCCGAGCTCGGGTGACAGCACACGCCAGGGGTTGTGCCTGGCACGCTCGACCCACTCTCGCTCTTCCCTACTCACGTCGGCCGGCCTCTCGGCAACGACTAAGGGTAGAACCTCAGAAGCGGGCATTGCAAAGTCGTTGCCGAGAAGAAGGTCGACGCCCTCCACTGGCAGTTTCTCCACAATCCCAACATCCAATTCACGTGCCACACCATCCACCTCCAACTCCAACCGCACCAGCGGGTATGACCGAGTTGCATTAATACCCTGCACCACCACCACCCGAGCCGCATTTATAGGGTAGCCAGTCAAGTTTTTCATCAAAGTCTGGGAAGCACCTGTATCACGCAAGACCTCTACTCCATGCTTGCGCCCCGCCCACATCACGCAACCCCGTCCTCTATGGTCGCAAAAAACATCCTGAGCAGGGTTCGAGCCTCCCAGGTGCTTCTGCACTGGCTGTGCCTCAGCCTCTGACGAACTGCCCCGGGCAAACTCAGAAGACTTCAGAGACACACCAATGTTGCAGGCCAAAGACACAGCTGCTGTAGGTGGTTTGCTAGGACAGACTCTTGCAAAGTGCCCCTTTTTATGACATTGATAACACTCTAACTCCCCTTTGGGCTTCCCTTGGTACTGGGAAGGGCCCGACCCCTTCTTAAATGGGACGGTGCTAGTCTTGTGGTCAGTCTTGGTATCGTAACTCTTGTACTTGTTTGCATAATGTATATCACTAACTCGGGGGGGTGGGGCGTCACGCCCCTTGTTACCTGCCTCACTACGCTGGGCAGACCCGCACCCACGAATTAGTGATAGCCGGAGGTCAGCCATCTCAGCTGCCTCCTGTAGAGTTTTAGGGTTGTTGTTGTTGTTGTTGTTCCCCAAGCTGCCTGGCCGAACAGCCCCAAGGCCCCGAGCAATTCTAAGGCCATAACCGAGCGCCCCCACAGAACCCTCCCTGCCGACCACAATAAAGCCTGGGTGACCGAAGCCACTCCATGGTGGGGAGCTGAGGAGGGTGCAGAAACGCCCGGGAAACCAAAGCCCCACCCAGGGCCCTGTGCCCCTCAGCAATTATGAAGAGAAAGTTGAGGGGCAAGGGAAAAATGTGACGCTTTGGCTTCCAATCTTGGTAGATTGGGAGGTCAATCCACGTAAAAGACGCCGTCACTTGAGATCTAGAAAATATATAAGTTAAAGGAACAGCCAGAGTAAGCTATGGGTATGGCAGAGATCGCTCAGTTCTCACTCTGATAGACCAGCCCATCACCGTAGAGTTTTAGGGTTCTTTTCTTTAATAGTTAAAGTCATATCTGCACCAGTACACTTATAAAACTGCTCGAGCAGAAACAGCTCAGTCAACTGTTCGGCCGTCTCAGCTTTCTCAGAACGTGTCCAGTTAGCAAGTGCATCTTTTAAGTCCCGGGCATGTTCAAGAAAGGTCGCCTCCCTAGTCTTCGTAACACCCCGAAACTTCAATCGATATGTTTCTGGTTGCAACTCGTATGCCCGTAGGACAGCTCTCTTCAATACTGGGTAGTCAATGCAAGACTCTAAAGGCAGTGCATCATAAGCCTTCAGACCCTTACCCGTAAGTCTGGAGGAGACTAGAGCTGCCCACTTCTCTTCAGGCCAATTATGCTCCCTACACTTCTTCTCAAAACGATTAAAAAATTCTGTGACTTCAGTTTCACTAAATGCCGGCACCAATTTGACTAAGTGGGACAAGGACTGTTCTCTTACTTGGCCCTCACGGCCCATCCGAATCCCTGTCGACTCTGCACGAGTCTTATCTAAATCTATTTGAGCACAATATTTCTCTGAGTCGTACCTAAGCTCAGCCTCGTGCCTCCTCGTCTCATTCTCCTGCCTTCTAGACTCAGCCTCAATCTCATGCCTCCTAGTCTCATTCTCCTGCTTCCTAGCCTCACTCTCCTGCCTCCTGGTCTCAGCCTCAGCCTCAATTTTAGCAAGCTCAAGTCTAAATATCATATCTGGAGACAGGCAGGAAGAGGGAGCTGCCACTACTGAAGGAGGGGGGGCAAGAACTGGGGAACCACCATACGCACCGCCCGAGGGCACTCCAATCTTCCAATTCTCATCCCTCTGTGGGAGGGTGCTAACCTCCGGTACTTGAGTGGACGGCACTGTGGGAGTCGAGTGAGAGGGGATCTGGGGAGGAACCCCCCCAAACGCCCTCTCCTCCGAAACCCCATGTCGCCCACGCAACACCCAGGAAATCAGCTCCCCCTTGGACATCCCTCCTACATTGGATAGACCCAAAACCTTGGCTATCAGGTGCAAGCCATAAATATTCACCCCAGTCAACCTCTCCTCCGTCACGTGGTACCGCTTACTCACAAAAACTCTAGCATCCTCCTCACTGATTACTAACGGCACCTCTTCAACTGGCATCTCTCGCTCCTCGTCAATACTAGGGCACGACATACTGAAGTTCACCAAAAAATTCTCGAGACAAAAGTGTTAAACTCCCTTATGCAAGCACTAATTACTAAATTAACTGGAGTCTCTTAAATGCTCTCCTAATTGCCTTACAAAAAAAAATATTCTTCAATATGTACGCTAAAGTACCAACAAACAAATGTTGTACAACTCTGCAAAAAAAATTATACTGTTCACAAAATCCTAAGCAAGGTCGCCATTTGTTACGACCGGGCACTCGGGTACACTAGGGCTCTTACACAGGACTCGAGTATGGCTCGCTGCCACAACGGAAACACACGATCCCAACCCCAGAGTACTGCCAGCCGAACAAAAAACGCCACTACCCTCCAGAGTTCTATCTGCTATAACGGGGTATACAAGAACTCGGTACTAGCGTTTCACACAACAGACTAATAACAAGACGGGAGTTATCTAGTCTGGTCAACAATCAAACAAAGAAGAAAGTACTACAACACTAAAGAATAGTGTTGGCCGAAGCCGAAGTAATCCACCCTTGAACTAAGAACTTAAGAAGTCCTCCACCCTCTACTTCGGATCGGCACTATTACGTTACGTTAAACAATAGTCCTCGAGCATCAAGCAAGGAATCTTCTGATAAGTTAGATGCTTCTCGAATACTCATAAGAAGTAAGTATCGGATTTTGAACAGCAATTTAATGAATAACTCACTGGTAATTAAAGGCTTTAAATTGACATAAGAAGAATTATAAGAATAAGCAATAGGATATGGCAAACATTAAGAAGAAGTACTCCGACAATGCACTGGCAATAGCCTACTAAGATTGTGCTCGTGGGCCACTAATCTCTGAAGTAGCTAAGCGTGCCACACATGAAATCAATAGTGCTTAAACAATAATATACATAAGGAGAAGCTTCAATACTATGCTGTATCTGCTGGTCGAGCAAAGTCTAGCTGGGATATCTAAGGTTAAGAGACAATGGCTGAGCAAGCGGCTCGTAGCCTAGCGAGGTCCTTAAGACTGTGCGGCCAAATTACGGTAATTGACGGGATGCTCTCTTGAGAGATCCAGATCACTAGTATCTGGTTCTCTCCTGGCGATCCTCTCAAAGTCAAGCAAATGAGATAGCACAGTGTTGGGTGGCACAGGCAAAAGCCCTCACTCGCAACACAGTGCTAAACTCCCACGGTACACAGTCAGAAAGACCACCTAGGCGTTCCACGTCTCCGTTGCAATTGTACTGGTTCAACCGCAACCTAGTACTCATAGGAAATCACAACTCAGAAACCCTATCCCAGTCTAGCATTGCCTAAACCAGCAGAAAACAGGAACATGAATAATCGCACACAGGGAAATGCATATACGAGTGCAACAAACATCAATCAATCCTATTCTAGTTAACCCTTCCAAAAATAGGCTATCTAACAGGCACTTATCTCGTGAGAACTCAAGCGATAATACTTTGGCTGACTAAATCTGCACCAAAGGGGTCATGGAGGTTAAACAGGGACGAGAAGAGAAGAAGATAGGCTGTTCAGAGAGTAGAGAAAGTTCACATCAGTCGGAAGAATATGGATAGTTGCAAGGGATATGAGAAGTCGCTTTGCCTGATGAGTTCTGAAGAAATGGTGGCAAGAACCTCTCTTTTTATACTCGGCCCTCTAGCGGCATATCTCAAACTACTTAAGGACCGCCCACTGGCAATCATGACGTCATATTCTCTCTCAATCTGGGATCGACAAAGAACTTCCCACGCGCTGAAAGGGAGGAAGGGAGGAGGGAGGAGGGAATTAGGCCTACACACCTCGTGGCGCGCTCACTGGCCGTCGTTACATAACTCTCTCTCTCATCATTGTATATAAGTCCCACACACAATACTTATATCTAATGATATAAAATAGAACTCGTTGACTTAGAAGAAAACAAAATACATAATGATAATACTTATAGTACAACGGTTCACATAAACTGAGTTAGGAAACTCTACACAGACTACAGCCAAAGTTCCTGCCCTGACGATCCTAGCGAGAGTGGGGCCTGACTGGGCGTTCTGTACAGCATGCTCATACTCGACATGCGTCACACAATGCTTCTAACATAATGTGTCCAGCTTAAGTTAGTAGTTAATGTTACACCGAGAATGTCAATACTAGGGGAAGTGGGAATATTTACATCATTAAAAAATATATGGGAGTCAGTGAGATTCTGTCGGTTAGAAAATTGAATGTACTTGGTTTTCTGTGCATTAAAGGAAACTAGATTCTTTTGTCCCCATCCATTAATTCTAGAAAGGTCCTGGTTCAGAGAAATTGCAGTGTTTATTTTTGAATTTATAAGATCGGGTTGGGTGAAAGAATTGGTAAATGTGAAGGAACTGTGGAGTGTTTAGTCATCTGCGTAGGAATGTATTGGATTATGAGTGGTAGATATGAGATCATTGATATGAATGAGGAATTGAATTGGGGCCAAAACTGATCCCTGGGGAACACCAGCATTTATTGAGTGAAATTGAGAATAAAGGCCATCTACCATTACACGTATTTTTCTGTTGTGAAGATAAGAAGAAATTAGTGGAACTAATGATGCAAGGCCGTAGTGTGACATCTTTGACAATAAGGATTGATGCCAGACTCTATCAAATGCCTTTGATATATCCAGTGCTATTGTATGTGTTTCACCATGTTGGTCTGTAGCTTGGTTGATTTGATGTGTAAGAAGGCAAAGCATGTCTGCAGTTGATCGACATCGTCTAAAACCATATTGCCTATCACTGATTAATTTATTATTCTCAAGATGCTTAATTATGTGATTATTTAATATAATTTCAAAGACTTTACCAAGAGTGGAAGTTATAGCTATTGGTCTGTAGTTTGATGGATCTGAAGAGGCACCTTTTTTAGGAACTGGATGGATGTTTGCTTCTTTCCAGGGTACTGGGAAGCATGAGGTATGAGTACACAGACGGAAAATTTTTGCCAATACAGGAGCGAGCACCAAGGAGCAATTCTTAAGTACTATTGGAGGAATTTCATCTGGACCAGGAGCCTTATCTACTGAGAGATTCTGCAAAATAGTTTTGACATGTCTGGTGTGGATCTTAAGTGAGGGAATTTCAGGCGAATTAAAATTAAGTACAGGGACATCTTGATTTATTTCATCTAAGGTTGAGTTGGTGGAGAAAATATCCGCAAGAAGGTTAGCTTTACCTCGTGGGTCACTTACAAGATTACCAGTCAGAGATTTTAATGGTGGAATGGATGAAGCAGTAGTGAAGTTGGATTTAAATGAGTTAAGAGTAGACCAAAAATATTTTGTTATCATTTGGATTATTTAGAAGTTTACTTGCCTGCTTGTGGAGAAAGTTTGATTTAGTTAGGTTTAATTCAGTTATGGCATGATTTCTGATGTTTCTAAAGTAATTAAAGGCTTCATGTGTTTTTGATCTTGTGTATGCATTGTAGGCTATTACTTTTTGTTCAGTTACTCTAGCACAATTATGGTCAAACCATTTAGGTGAATTAGATCTTTTACTGTACTTTTGATGAGGAATAAAAGTTTCCATTCCAATGTTTACAAAATCTTGTATGTGGCTCAAGGTGGAGTGTGCATCAATAGAAAAGAAAGAGGTCCAGGGAATATCAATAAAGAAACCTTGCAGAACAGTGCCAACAGCTCCGAGAAGGTCTGCACAGTCGAAAGAAAGAAAGCACCACAGTCTTTGACAACATAAATTATGTGCAAGCTACACTGAGAGTATCGAAGAGAAGATGACAACATCAAATGATGGAGAAGTTGGTAAATTCCTCATGAATTATGTGCATCAAGTCGAGTGCCTACTACACTTACTCTGAGCATGTAGACAAGGTGACTGTGAAAAATATTTGGCCACCCTTGACAATCAGGTCAAGTATTTCTTTGCTCACGACCTGTACAAGTATGCCAGACTGATGCCATTTCATTTGGCTCAAACGAATGCACTGAAGACAGATGACCCTGACACATGGAGTGCACTTAAAGATGGTGACTTCTGTGTCAAGAAGACAGGAACACCGTTCTGCAACCTGTTTGTGGATCAAACCCTAGAACAAGAAATCCGAAGACTCAAGGTAGTGGGAGGGATCACAGGAATCACGCAAAATGTGTCTGCACTGACTCGCTTCCTGCTGACAGCACCAGAGTTGACCCGTATTGTCAGTGATTTCCGACACCACTACACTTTGATCACTGATGCAACTCAACAAGAACATTATCTACTATCAGGAACAATAGCCCAGCGGTTCGATGCAAATATGGATAAAATGAAACATGGCCTTGAAGAACATTGCGAAACTAACCCATTCGCCACTGACATGCAGTTGGTGAGCATTGGGTCGATGATGGCTGTACCCGAAAGTGCGAAAAGCGATATCCTGGACAGAGACTTGAAAGGGACGAATCGATATGAACAGTTTGTGGCTGACAGAATTGTAGATGCTTCTCCCGTTTCTCTATGGGACAGAATTGAGAAGATGAAGCTGAAGACACACAGCACTTGTGTGAAGAAGACAAGCTATGGAGTTGGAAACAAAGTTGTGAAGCTTCGTGAAGATCGCCAGTTACTAGCTCGCTTCCTAGTAATTCAACAGTCTCGACCAGAACTAGTAGAAAAATTGGGAGACACAATCGGAAACTTTGAAATGGCGGTCACACCTCGTTCCCTCTTTGCAACAGATGGGACACTGCTGATCCCGAGTGACAAGAGCTCGTTCATGAAGGAAATCGAGTCATATACACCACCAGTAACTGGATCAGACAACACGACACCACGCATCCAAGAGGTACCAACTGAAATCGTTGCTCTCACCGACGATGAGGGAATGGAGGGTGCCACAGAGGGCATCGAAGAATACCCAGAATCCATCGAGGATTATGTCGGTCCGCACCCAACAAGTTTTTCTGTTGACGATGACGAGTTGGGGTTGATGGAATCCTGGTTCGCCAGAGAAAGGGTATTCATCATTGATGGACAAGCGGTCGTACAGGGTATGAAGAAGCTTCCAGGGATGCACACAATTAGTGACCTGGCTGAGGCATTTGTCAAGAGAATCGACAACATGATGAATTGGTACAGTGAAGGACGAATCATCTTCGACCGCTATATAACGGGATCTATTAAAGAAAAAACATGTTCCAAGCGAGCAGGCTCAGCACAACCAGTGAAGTTCATAATACAAGATGCGATGAACATATGCAATGTTCCTATGAAGCTTCTGCTATCTCATTTACACACCAAGTCCCAGCTCGCAGAATTTCTTGGGAAACGATTGCTGAAGTATTTCTCTGGGAGTAACAAAGGGCTTGTTGTTGTGTATGGGTCATCAGCATACACCAATGCAAACAACATCATCAGTCAGAGAATGTCCACTCACAATCACGAGGAAGCTGACACACAGATCCCGCTTCATGTCATCGATGCAGCAAGACAAGGAACGTCAACGCGAGACATGTATGTGTGGTCCCCAGACACAGATGTGTTCTTGTTGTTGATAGATCTTGTTGCCAACCACACCATCCCAGGACAATTAAACATGTTAACTGGCAGAGGGAAGTTCTTCCGGACAATTGACATCAAAGAGAGGTGCACTGCGATTGGAACGGAGAAGTCAAAGGCTTTGATAGGACTGCACAACTTCACTGGCGCGGATTGGGGTGGAAAGTTCTTCAAGAAATCGAAGAAAGCGTGGATAACCAAGTTCCTGCAACTACCTTCGAGCAGCAAGATTATAAAGACTTTCCAGATCTTTGGATGTCCAGACAGTCTTCCTGAGGCTGATGTTGTCAATGTCGAGACGTTTGTCTGCAGTATATACTCCAGCAAAAGTTGGTGCGTCACATTGCCAGATCTTCAGATCTTCGATGGGAGCTGTTCAAGGTCAAGAACTTAGAGGGTGAAAAGCTTCCACCGACGCGAAGCACTCTCAAACCTCACATACAAAGTGCCAAACTGATGTCCAAAAGAGACAAAACCTACCAAGAACCAAGGCCAAAGAACCTGCTCCCAGAGGGCAATGGATGGAAACTAAATGACGACAAAAACCTTATACCAGTACAATGTCTCGAAAAGCCAGCACCACGTGCAGTACTTGAACTAGTTAGGTGTGGATGCAAAGGTGCGTGCAAGGAGAAAGTGAACTGGTCATGCCATAAAAATCGCCTGCCATGCACAGCATTATGCAAATGCACCGACTGTGGAAACGTGAAAGACTACAGTATTTGTGACGAAGATGACATGTAGCCAATCAGTTAGCCAATGTATTAAGAGCACCAAATGACCCCATACGATCATTTAAGATTTTACATTAATTTAGTCTATTGTTAATATTCATCTAGATGTTTACTGGTGGTAGAGGGTGGTATGAATGTGTGATGATTTCAGAAAAGTATATTTTTATTTCCTTTATTTGTATCAGTGCTATGAAGTCATGTCATGAATATTACATGTTTTATCATACATTTATCGTTTTTTTCTTATATAATTATTATATAAACATACACAATCATATCGTGTAAATATCACAGTATATGCCTAAATAATAGTCAGGTTCACCGTGTCATGCCGTGGGAATTGCGTGCCAAAAGCGATTTTATTATTTAAATGCCATCTATAGGGTGTTAATAAACAAATTCCCAAAAGTAAAATTGCCACCCAAGTGTTTCTGTTTATTAACACCCTATAGATGGTATTTAAACAATAAAATCGCTTTTGGCACGCAATTCCCACGGCATGACACGGTGAACCTGACTAAACTGTATGTGTGTGTTTAACTCTGCCTCTCTCTCTCTCTCTCCCTCTCTCTCTCTCTCTCTCTCTCTCTCTCTCTCTCTCTCTCTCTCTCTCTCTCTCTCTCTCTCTGTGTATATATATATATATATATATATATATATATATATATATATACGGTTTGTATATATATATACACGGCATCTCAAAATAACCGTGTCAATCATCAGTATTCTACAAAGATAATTCCAAATTTCAACCACTACAGAGAGGTGGCTGTTGATAATTGCATTTTCCCACATATTTACCTATAAGGCTCGCCCAGCTCACCTAAATGTGTTAATTTTACTGTACGTATTTCAAACAAGATATTATGATTGTGTAAATTATGCAATGATATGAGCCATCGTGGGTCACATTGGACCTGTTGAAAAAGCCTTGACATGGAGGACTAAGTCCATTACAGGGTCGTGGGGGAATAACCTACGTAAAACACACAATATCTCTTTAACGGATGAGTTTAACCCTTAAAGATCGGAGGGCGGACTTATGTCCGCCTCCAATTTGCAGCAAGTTAGGAGCATTATTAAGGCTTTTAAAGGGTTAAAATCGAGTGCAAATGGCCGGGAGCGCAGCGGGCCAGATAGCCGACTCCCAGGGCTTACCGCCGCCCATTAACTCATGTTCCCTGTGTTCTCAAGAGGCCGGCAGTGTAGCCAGTAGTGAGCATAGCTGGGAAAAATTTGCCGCTATTCGCTAAACTTCCATGTTACTGGTACCAATGTATGAGAACCACGAGTGCTACGTAGCTCATTCTGGTCTCATTTTGAAGCTTTTAGCGCCTAGTTTTTTGCTGAAGAAATTTCTTTTCATGCAGATACTTGATTTATCATTCAGGAGGGCATGAATATGCCCAAATAAGCCCAAAACCCCCCCTAGACAAGGGTTAACCCTCTTTGGCGGCGCGCAACTTATGTCGTGTGAAATAAATATGGACTAAGTGCCGGTTCACAACTTATGTTGTGTGCCATTTTCACCACTTAATGTTGCTGAGAGAGAGAGATAAGTGGTGGGAGGAGCGTAGCAAGCGTATGACTGCTCCTGACCACCGCGGCGGACCTACTGACATGAATCCCACCCTCCTACACCCTCACGCACTCGCTACACAGGGAATTATGTGGGGAAACTACCTAATTACATGGTTTTTGCACTCGTGTTGCGCGATCGTTGCAAGAGAACCAGCGGTCGTACAAGAATGGTTGGGGTGTCACTGGAAAGCTCTGTTTATGCCCATATAGGGATATATACTTGTTTTATGCTCTGGGTCTTATTTAGGCATGAAAATGATCATGTCAAGAACCCTATTTAGGGTAAAAACACCCCGCTGGGCGGTACATATAAATTACCGACTAGGCCGCTCGTAAGGTGTTAAGCATATTTGTTATAGACCATCTATTGAATATCAACATATGAGGAGGAGCATTTTATTGACAACGTTTCGCATATAGCTTTATTGGCCTGATGAAGCTCTATGCGAATTGTTGACAATAAAGTGTTCCTCCTCACATGGTGTTTATATTAGTTTTGTTTACTTCTCTGCTTATCCATATAATCACATCCTGAAGTCTGACACACTTATTTGAGACACTATCAATCTAACTATCTATCTATCTATATATCTATCTATCTATCTATCTAAATATACCTATATATATATATATATATATTGTGACGCACCCAGTGCGTGGCAACGCAACCTGATTGTACTCCTTGGTACTCCACTGTACCGCCACTGTGTGGTACCGCTGTACTGCTGTACCGTGCTGGCTGCTTATATTG
>JBAKBP010031080.1:0-24900 GCA_037953745.1 Lithodes maja | reverse complement strand
GGCTCTTTTTGTTGATAGGAATACTACATTGTGGCGATTATTATTAGTGTTGTAGTGTTTAGGATATTCTTGGCTCCGACGGCATTATATATTCTACCTTTTTGTGTGCATAGCCTGCACGAGCATTGTTCCGCTGCCTGCCTTTTTGGGTTCCATTTCCGATACGAGCATCTTTATAACATCTAACATTTAAAGAAGATTCCTTGTTAGTGTTGAAGGACTTTAGTGCACTTTCTTTCATGCAGGAGTGCCTGACATTTATTGATTAAAGTAACATAAGCTGTAACTTCTCTTACCACCTTACTTTGTATACCATAACCAAGCACCTTCGGTTATAGGTAGTAATAGGCTGTTTTCACATAACATTAAGCCTAGAGTAGACGCACATTTATTGAGAGTTTGATAGCCTATTATTGCATATAGAACTCTGTAGAGTATTTGTGTTCTTTGCTCACTGGGAATATACTTCAGAGGTTGGAGCTAGCGCTTTTCCGTTGTAACATTTATGCCATTACTAGTCCAATGAATAAGAGCCCTGATATATTTGAACCCCAGTCGTAACACCTTCAAATTCCGTTTTTCGCACACTGTTCCAAACTCATTTACCAGACCCTGCAACTCCTATTCATTATCGCTCATCAGAACTGTGTCATCCGCAAACAGCAGTATAGGCAGCTTCCACTCATTTCCCTCCCTTTTCAGCGATACACCAACATCCACTGCTCTTGATAGTATTTCTTTCATAACTCCATCCATATATACAGTAAACAACCACGGGGACATCACACACCCCTGTTTCAAACCAACATTCAGGTCAAAGAACTCGCTCTGCTCACTCTCCACACGTACTGCCGCCTTTGCACCCTCATACATGCTCTTCACTGCTTTCAGCAACTTGCCCTCTACTCCGTATATTCTAAGTACTTTCCACAAACCTTCTCTATCCACTCTGTCATAGGCCTTCTCCAAGTCCATAAAGGCAACATACACCTTTTGTTTCTTCTCCAGATACTTCTCCACAACACAATTCAGGGTAAAAATCTGATCTACACATCCTCTTCCCTTCCTAAAACCTCCCTGCTCGTCGCCTATCCATTTCTCCGTTCTCACTCTCACTCTCTCAATCACTACCCTACTGTATACCTTCCCTACTACGCTTAGAAGACATATTCCTCGGTGGTTACCACACACTCCTCTTTCCCCTTTGCCCTTATATAGGGGAACTATTATGCCAGTCTTCCAGTCATCGGGTGCACTCCCCTTCTCCCATGCTAGTTTGCACATTTTCCATACCCATTCTATCACTATCTCACCACCATACCTCAACATTTCCCCACACACTCCATCTGTTCCTGGTGCTTTCCCCAACTTCACTCTTTTCATGGCTTCCCACACTTCTGACCTCCTGATCCCCACCTCCTCCTCCACTACTTCTCTTCTTCTCCCTCCCATACCATATCCAGCTATGTTTGCTGGCTCTTCATTCCTTTCATTTAGCAACTCACTGAAGTACTCCCTCCATCTTTCGACTCTCTCTTGCTTCTCGGCTAGCAATCTCCCATTCTTATCTTTCACACCCTTACTGTTTCCCTTGCTACCTTCCCTAACTTTCTTGACTTCTTTCCAGAACAGTTTCTTACTCTCCCTCCATTTTACACTCAGATTCCTTCCAAATTCCTCATCTACTCTTCTCTTACTTTCCTTCACTACTCTCTTCACCACCCTCTTACTCTCCACGTACCTCGCTCGTTTCTGTCTCTCGGAATCTTCATTCCCTCTACTACCCAACCACTCTCTATATGCTTTCTTCTTTTCTTCCACAGCTATTCTTACCTCTTCTGTCCACCATGCTGTACCTTTCACTCCCCTCCCTCTTCTCCTCACTCCACACACCTCCTCACATGCTGCACAGATCTCATCCTTAAACACCTTGCTCATCTCCTCCACTTCCTCCATAACTTCCAGGTCGAACCCACCTAGTCGTCTTTCCACTGCTCTCCTGTACTCCTCCCTGACTTCCTCCTCCTGCAACCTCTCCACCCTCCTCACCATTCCACCCTCCTCTCGCCTCCCTCCCGCTCTCCTCACCCACTTCTTTTGTATCCTAACCTTAGCTACCACTACATAATGATCAGACAGACCCCCTCCAATACCCCTATACACCCTAGCATCCATCACAGATTTCTTCATTCGTTCATCCACACATACATAATCAATCAATGACTTTCGTTCCACCACTGTCTTATCCTTCATCGTCAACATCCGTTTCCACGTGTACCTGTGGATCATTCTGTGTCGGAAGAAGGTGTTGGCTATCCACAGCCTCCTCCCCACACATACGTCCACAAGTGCACTACCATTCCCATTCACCTCTGATGGTACCCCCCACCCTCCCACCACCTAAATGAGAAAGCAAACTATTCGATGAATGGCACTCAGCTTAAGAATGTAAACAAAGAAACCGATCTGGGAGTAACAATATCGAGTAACCTAAAACCGAGTCAACAATGTTCAGAAGTTGTTAAGAAGGCAAACAAAATAATTGGCTTTATAGGCAGGTCATTTGAGCATAAATCCAAAGATGTTATCCTAACCCTTTACAATTCCTTAGTCCGCCCTCTTCTGGAATACTGCGTTCAATCCTGGTGCCCTTATTACCAAAAAGATATAAACAAGCTAGAACGAGTTCAACGTAGAGTTACCAAAATGATACCTAGCCTAAAGAACAAACCATACGAAGAGCGTCTTAGAGAATTAAATCTATTTCCTTTAACCCAGCGCAGATTAAGAGGCGACTTAATTCAAGTGTTCAAAATCATCAAAGGCATCGACAATATGAACTGTAGTAAGTACTTCACTATCGACCAATCTAATTACACGCGGGGAAACGGTTGCAAAATTATTGGTAAATCTTTTAACTCACATGAATCTAAGAATTTCTTCTTCAATCGAGTTGTCAACTTGTGGAATGGGCTTCCCCGAGACGTTATAGACTGCAGCACCGTTGATTCATTTAAACTCCGCTTAGACAAATATCTCGCATCAAACCCGCGACTGACTGCGTTTGTAAATGAATAACTTTATTGTATACCCCCCTCAGTTACTAACCCATCTGTCCCCTACTAACTTCCTAATCCTGCCACGGACATTAGTTCTAGGGCAGTAGTTCCCTTTCCAATGTTCCCTTACCCACTCTAAACCACTGTTTGGACACTTGATCCTCAGTGTTTTGGAGGACAAGCAGCCTAGAAGGGTCACTAGACCTGTTGTTGCTTGATTTCCTTTGTACTCCTTTGTACTTTGTACACTCCCTCAACTTTCCTATCACCCACCTTACCATTCATATCCCCAATCAGAAATATTCTTTCGTTCTTGTCAAACTTCTCCAGGCACGCCTCCACATTCATCCAGAACTCCTCTTTCTTTCTTTCAAGTATATCCTCTGTCGGGGCATACACGCATACAATCACCCACGTTTGTATTCCTACTTTCATTCTCACCCACACAATCCTTGAACCCACAGACCCATACTCTCTTACACATTCCTTCCATTTGCTACTTACAAACAAACATGCACCTTCTCTCGCTGTTCCTTCACTCACTCCAGCACACACACCCATTCCACACTCCCACATCTGAACCTTTCCATTTGGTCTCTGTCATTCCACATACATCCAGCCTGGCATTCACTAACATTTCCAGAACCTCTCTCTCTTTTGTGCCATCATTCATTCCACTAACATTCCACGTAGCCATTCTCAGAATGTCCGAAGGCATGTCCTTAGTCGGTCGTGGTTCGTCAACGTTGGTTCCGTCCGCATCCGAGGCTGTTCGTTCGTTTTTCTTTGCTTAGATATTGTTTCCGGGTGGGGGTCGCAAGCCCACCGACCCAACCTCTTTAGTCGCCTCTTACGACACGCAGAAGGCACGTGGGGCATATTCTATTCCCTAACCCCCAGGGGGGGGGTTAGTATGTATTCTCTTTCTTTCTCTTTCTCTCTCTCTCTCTCTCTCTCAAGTAATGATGACAAAGCACACGGAAGGCCAGCCCCAGGGATACAAGATGGCGGATACCAAGACAATAATGGGGAGGTCTGTTATCGCTCATCCACACACACACACATACACACACACACACACACACCTGGTTGGTTCCTTATCACTTAGTCTGACACACCTGCATTACTTCCTGTTATCTAATAGTAGGTACGCTATCTGTAGGAGTTCATAGGGATGAGAGAGGTTATCAAGTTCTCGTTCTCTCTCTCTTTCTCTCTCTCTCACCTATAAATACCAACATGAAGATATAAACATGTACAGTATATACAATATATTTATATATTCGTAAGCCCATAATACTCTGTTATGCGAATATCTAGCACATTAAAAAAAATAAAAATAAAAATATATAATTGTGTTAACCCTTTGGCTGCGGCCATTATTGGGCTATTTAGGCACTCCTGAATGATAAATCAAGCATCTGCATTAAATGAAGTGTATTCTGCCGAAAACTAGGCGAGAATAGCTTCAAAATTACACCAGAACGGGCCCCATACGTGGTCTGGTTCACCCGCAGTGGTGCCAGTGAAATGCGGGAAACCCGCTATTATGTAACACTCGCTCGCTTGGCTACACTGTTGGGATACACAGAGAGAGACCCGAGCGAGACACAGTCAACCTCAGTGAGCCGCTCGGTGCTCTAAGGGTCGGAGGTGGGCCCCTCACGCTCCCGCACACTGACATTCGATTTTTTACGGTTTTTACAGGCTTATAAAGCCTGGAAATTACTGTAACTTGCCAAGACGTTCCAGAATGTCACCCGCAGCGAAAGTGTTAAAATGTCAATAATAATAAAAACACGTTAGGTCTTGTTTAAAGTAACCAACAGACGTCACACTTAAGTACCGATAAATTAGCTGCTAAGGAATTCAATTTGCCGTCGGTTGAAATAATACCGACTTTTGTTTTATATATAGAGCGCTGTTTCCAGCGACCTTCGATTGGCATCTGTGTATTGTGCAGCATTTTCTGGATTACTGCCGCTGTTACACCTGCAGGAGTCTCGTGCCCTAGGGAGAATTATGGCTTATTTCACATACTGGGGAGTGATTGGACTGCCCGAAGACCATGATACAAAAGAGAGAAAGAGAGAGAGAGAGAGAGAGAGAGAGAGAGAGAGAGAGAGAGAGAGAGAGAGAGAGAGAGAGAGAGAATCAGAATATCAGAATCAGAATATTTATTTTTCCATTTTACAATGGTTCTTCACATAAAACATTAACAAATATTAAAATACATACATTATATATATACATATTTACAATAAGAAACATCTCTAGTATGTTACTGTGGACAGTCTTCAATATCTATAAAACAAAAATTACAGTTACAGTATTATTACATTTTTTTTTTATAGATCCATTTCATGTTTCAGAATATAATCTTTTAATATATGCTTAAACGTGTTTAGGTTATTTGTGTCCTTTACTGATCTCGGCAACCTATTCCATATTTTAGGACCTGCTACCAAAAGCGATCGTTCACCATAAAAGGTGTTTGTTCTCTGTACATATAGATGGTTTTGCTGTCTTGTGTTACTATTTATGATTTCATTAACAATAGGGAAGTGTATTAGCCAGTTTGGAATTAGCTTATGCCTTTCTTTATACACCGCAATAGCTGTATCATATATATATTTTTGCTTTATTTTTAGCCACTCTAATTCCTTTATTATCGGAGTTACATGGTCGTATTTTTTTGCTCCACCCACTGCTACCTTTGCAGCAAAATTCTGCATTTTTTGTACAGTATTTAATATAGTGCAATTAGTTGAACCCCATATCATTATGCAATAATTTATCAAACTTAAAATTAGCGATTGAATCACAATGACCCTAGTAGCTTTGTCAAAATTACCTTTTATACGATTCACATACATCAACGTTCCCATGACTTTCTTGTTCAGTTCACTTGTGTGTTTGTTGAAAAGCATGTTACAATCTATATGTAGACCTAAATTTGTTACATGTGTACAAGGTATAATTTTATGATCATCGAGTTGTATACATACATTTGAGGGTATTTGAGATAAAAGCTGTCTAGTGCCAAGGAAAATGCATTGAGTTTTATTTGCATTCAACATAAGACCATTTCTCTGGAAATATTGTTTCACTATTTTGAGTGTATTTTCTGTTTTGCTAATTACATTAGTTAGTTCATCCAGAGTGCCTGAGTGAAGTATCTGTGTATCATCAGCATACTGAATGAGCAAACAATCTTTAACATAGTTTAGTAAATCATTGACAAATATAATAAATAGAATGGGTCCTAGAATAGAGCCTTGAGGCACTCCATATGTTACATGTAAAGTAGATGAGACTGTATCACCCAACTGCACAGCCTGTGTCCTATCGGTCAAGTAATTCATAAGCCAGAATGAGTCAATATTTAATTTTTTGCATTTTTCTAACAATATTTGATGACTGACACTGTCGAAAGCTTTAGACAAATCAAGCAGTGTTAGTAAAGACACTTTTTTGTTATCCATATTAGTATATATTTTATTAGTTAATAAAGTGAGGGCTGTTTCCGTTGATAAATTTGGCCGAAAACCATGTTGACTTAAAGAAAGCAGATTGTTGTTTTCCAAGTGCGACATATACTGATTTGTGGCGACTTTCTCTAAAACTTTTGATAATATTGGGAGAAGTGAAATGGGTCGATAATTACCAACACAATCTTTGTCTCCATTTTTATATATTGGTTTAATTATAGCATGCTTCCACATTTTCGGGAACTTACCAGTTACTATCGAGGTGTTTATTATACAGGTTAAGTAAGATATTGTAACATACAATGCATCTTTTAACATCTGAAGAGAAATCCCATCAGAACCACAAGCTTTCGTGTCTTTAAGCTGCTTAAATGTTAGAATTATAGTATTTGTGTCAATTGGTTTTAGTCTAAAAAGATTGTTAGCAGTTGTAGAAGTCTCATATCGTTGGTCGGTATTCTCATCTGTGTCTAGTGTAATGTTATTTTGTGATTTCTCATACGATGATTTGCCTACATTTGCAAAGAAATCGTTAAATTTGTCTACTTTTTCTATCGTGTTATCAAAGGATTGGATACTTGAAGATTTCTTATTACTGGGAACTATTTGTTTTATTAATTTCCAAGTTGATGCTGTATCACCTTTACAATTATTAAATTGGTCATGGTAAAATTTACTTTTTGTTCCTGCTATGAGAGACTTGACTCGTTTTTTCTCAGTTTTATACTTTGACTCTAGATCTCTGTTTTGTCTATCGTGTTTTAATGCAGCTTGTAGCTTATTCCTTTCGCTTATTGCGGTTTTAATGGTGTTGTTTATGCAAGGGGCATAGGGCCTTTTTATCTCCTTTGTCGTTATTGGAGCACATTTATCGAGACATTCTATAAATACAGTTGTAAATATTTCTACCTGTTTATCTACATCATCAGTATCCATTATCTTATTTAGTCTATCAGTTTCACCCATAATCAAGTCACAAAAATTATCTTTATCATAATTACTCATTTGTCTAAAAGTCTTAATTACGGGTTGACGTTTGGGTTTTCTAGCATTTACTTCCACCATAATTTTTTCGTGATCTCCAATTGAGTGTGATACAACATCTGCATAGTGTACTGTGTTAAGGTTATTAGTAATTATGACGTCTATGAGAGAGAGAGAGAGAGAGAGAGAGAGAGAGAGAGAGAGAGAGAGAGAGAGATGGAGTTCCTGAAGACGGTCTCTAACATTTGCAGTGGTGCCATGACCCAGTAGCTTTCACACACACACACACACACATACCTTCACCCCCTTCACACATATACCTACACTCTCTCATAAAAGCCGCTTTAGCTTATCACTGTTGGTGTTATCGAGTAGGTAGTCACCCACACACACACACACACACACACACACACACACACACACTCTCTCTCTCTCTCTCTCTCTCTCTCTACTGTGTATATATACTGTATATAATTATATATATATATGTTATATATATATATATATGTCACACACACAGAAACGCACACCTTTACCTGATCCCTCCACCAAAGCACACTATTACCTAGATTCTGCTCCTAATTACACCTACTGTACAGCTATACACACCTACACTCAGCTTTACCTACATACAGATACACGTATACACACACACACCTACACATATACCTACACATACATATATAAGCCTCTTAAGGTTATCTGTATGAAACATTTATGAGCAAGGCACCTCAGGCCCACCCACCTTACCTTACCTTTGCATACCTTTGGATGTGTTCGCCGCTCCTCTAGCGGCACCAAGGAGCGCGACGCCCCTCGTTATGGGTGGTGATTTGGTGCAGTAGACTGTTTGAAGCGACAGCTCGCTCCCTTGCGAGGATGGGCTCGTCTGGCACTTTTTGCAGTTCAACATCTAGGGCTCTCTTGAAGTTGTCTAACGAGATGTCCCTCATGTCTCTTACTCGCCGTGGGAGTTTGTTGAAGAGACGTGGGCCTCTGTGTGATAACCAGCCCTCTCGCAGAGAGCCCATAGCACCCCTGTTATTCATCCGGGGGATTTCGCATTCCCAGCCTCTCCTATCACTGAATTTCATGACTATCGGAGTATGTAGGTTTGGTACTAAACCCTCTGCGATTTTCCATGTGTATATTATTAGGTAACGTTCTCTTCTACGTTCCAGTGAGTACAGATTCAGTGCTCTTAAACGCTCCCAATAGTGTAGATGTTTTATAGAACTTATATGCGAAGTGAAATTTCTTTGTACACTCTCTACGTCATTTATTTCACCTGCTTTGTATGGGGATGTTAATACGCTACAGTATTCAAGCCGCGGTAGCACTAGAGATTTAAAGAGCGTTATCATAGGCAATTCACCGCGTGTTTTAAAAGTACGCAGAATCCAACCCGTTAGACGTTTCGCAGCCGCCACTTTGACCTGGTTATGTACTTTGAAACCCATATTTTCAGACATTAATACCCCAAGGTCTTTCACACTGTCTTTCCGTTCTATTATGTGGTTAGATTCTGTTAAGTAATTTGAAATTTCTTTAACACCATTATTATCTCCGTACCGTATTAATTGGAATTTTTCCTCATTGAATTGCATGTTGTTTTCCCTGGTCCACTGGAACACTACATTCATGTCTTCCTGCAGTCGGCCCGTGTCCTCTTGTGTGTTTACTATCTTACTTAATTTTGTGTCATCAGCAAAAGACGACACCGTACTGTGTCTGGTGTTGGTATCTATGTCGCAAATTAGTATGAGGAACAGAAGGGGCGCTAGCACTGTTCCTTGGGGCACTGAGCTTTTGACATCCGAAGGCTCAGAAGTGACTTGGTTTACTGCTACCGATTGTTTTCGGTTTACGAGGAAATTGTATATCCACCGTCCGATTTTCCCAGTTATACCTTTTGCTTTCAGTTTGTGGGCTATTATACCATGGTCACATTTATCAAATGCCTTAGCAAAATCGGTGTAAATGACATCCATGTTTTTCTTTTCTTCTAGCGCTTTAAGAATTTTGTCATAGTGTTCCAAAAGTTGTGAGAGACATGATCTTCCCGCTCTAAACCCATGTTGACCGGTGTTGTGTAGTTCATTTGCCTCCATGAATGTTGAAATTTTGCTGTGTCAATACCTACCTCACTTTATGTCTTAGCTGCCTCACTATCTATTTGTAGTCTTTTATACATTTATTTGTTCTATGTACGTTTATCTATACGCCTCTACACAAACCTGCACCTTTATATATATACCGGTATATATATATATATATATATATATATATATATATATATATATATATAGTACCTACATCCCCCTCCCTCATCCAAACACTAATACGTACTCTCTCTCTCACACACACGCACACTCACTCACTCACTCACACAGCCCGTAGCCTAGTAGGTAGCGCTCTCGTCTCACACACGAGGGATCGGGGGTTCAATCCCCCGGCCGGGCGGAGACAAATTGGGCTTGTCTCCTTTCATGTGTTAGCCTCAGTTCACCTAGCTGTAAATAGGTACCTGGAATAAGTGGACGACGTTGTGACGTCCCATCTGGGGTTGGCAAAAATGGTACAAGGCGAGATGGGTATCATATGGTTCACCTAAGCTACTGGTCAACCTAAGCCTTCGGGTGAGACTGGTACCGTAGTGAGAATGGTACCATACAGATTAACCCTAATGCTGGGTTCACACATTCACGTATATCGCTCCCGTATGCTCCCGTCAGGCGTGATCGCCAATTTTGTGTAATGACGGGCGTAGTCCGGCCGTGTACGCCCGTATAGAGGAAGACTATTGCACTACCCGACATACGTACCGTAACGGGGCCAGTGTTACGTCAGACGTAATGTAGTCGTATGGAGTGTGACGCATGTCGAGTGTGAGCATGCTGTACAGAACGCCTAGTCATGCCCCACTCTCGCTAGGATCGTCAGGGCAGGAACTTTGGCTGTAGTCTGTGTAGAGTTTTCTAACTTAGTTCATGTGAGCCGTTGTACTATAAGTATTATGAATATGTATTTTGTTTTCATCTGAGTCAACGAGTTCTATTTTATATCATTAGTTATAAGTATTGTGTATAAAACTTATTTTTAATGATGAGAGAGAGAGAGAGAGAGATTACGTAACGGGGGGTCAGTGGGTGCGCCATGCGGGAGGTGGGCCTAACTCACTAGCACTCCCCTCCTCCCTCCTCCCCCTCAGTGCGTGGGAAAGCCTTTGTCTATCCCAGATTGAGAGAGATAAATTACGTAATGATTGTCAGTGGGCGGTCCTTAGTTGTTTACTATATGCTCACTAGAGGGCCGAGTATAAAAAGGGAAGTCTCGCCACATTTTCTTCAGAACTCATTAGGCAGAGCGACTTCTCATTTCCCTTGCTAACTATAGAAATTCTTCTGACTGATGTGAACTTTCTCTACTATCTGTACCGCCTTTTTTCCTCTTTTCCCGACCCTTTTTAACCTCAATGGTCCCGTTGGTGCAGAGTTAGTCAGCCAACGTATTATCGCTTGAGTTCTCACGAGATATATGCCTATTAGATAGCCTATTTTGGAAGGGTCAACTTAGAATAGGATTGATTAATGTTTGTTGCACTCGTATATGCATTTCCCTGTGTATTATTATTATTGTTCCTGTTTTCTGCTAGTCTAGGTAATGCTAGACTGGGATAAGGCTACTGGTGTTGTGATTCCCGATGTGTACTAGATTTTGTTGAACCTGTACAATCGCAACGGAGACGTGGGAAGCCTAGGTGGTCTTTCTGACTGTGTACCTTGTGAGTTTAGCACTGTGTTGCGAGTGAGGGCTTTTGCCTCTGCCACCCAACACTGTGCTAACTCGGTTGCTTTGACTTTGAGAGGATCGCCAGGAGAGAACCAGATACAAGTGATCTGGATCTCTCAAGAGAGCATCCCGTCAATTAACGTAATTTGGCCGCACAGCCTTAAGGACCTCGCTAGGCTACGAGCCGCTTGCTCAGCCATTGTTTCCTAGCCTACTACATCCCAGCTAGACTTTGCTCGATTAGCAGATACAGAATAGTATTGAAGCTTTCCTTATGTATGATATTGTTTATGCACTATTGATTTCATGTGTTGCACGCTTAGCTACTTTAGTGATTAGTGGCCCACGAGCACAATCCGAGTAGGCTATTGCCGGTGCATTGGCGGAGTACTTCTTTTTAATGTTTGCCATTTACTATTGCCTATTCTTATAATTCTTCTTATGTCAATTTAAACCTTTAATGATACTTAATTACCAGTGTGTTGCTTATTGAATTGCTGTTCAAAATCCGATACGTACTTCTTACGAGCATCCGAGAAGCATCGAACTTTTTCAGAAGATTCCTTGCTCGATGCTCAAGGACTATTGATTAACGTAACGTAATAGTGCCGATCCGAAGTAGAGGGTGGAGGACTTCTTAAGTTCTTAGTCAAGGGTGGATTACTTCGGCTTCGGCCAACACTATTCTTTGGTGTTGTTGTTTCTTATTTCTTTGTTTGATTGTTGACCAGACTAGATAATTCCTGTCTCTTTATTAGTCTGTTGTTGAACACTAGTACCGAGTTCTTATATACCCCGTTATAGCAGAGCAGATCGAACTCTGGGAGGGTATTGGTGTTTTATGTTCGGCTGGCAGTACTCAGGGTTTGGGATCGTGTGTTTCCGTTGTGGCAGCGAACCGTACTCGAGTCCTGATTGAGAGCCCTGGTGTACCCGAGTGCCAGGTCGTAACAGGAGCTACGTACGTGCTTGCGACTTGCGTAAGCATGTCCCCGTTAGTCCGCCTGGGCTGCCCGATTTGCGGAACACAGGCCACGCCCATGGCCACGCCCCCACAATACCTACGTAGCTGAGGCCGTACGTCTTGTGAGTTTGTAGGCATTACGTGGACCGTGTCCGGACAATCGTAGGCACACCCCGTTTGTCCAAACACATACAAAGACAGTCTTTGTCAACCACGTATGTCTTGGTTGGAATCTGGGAACTAGAAAAGGGCATGGCTGGCCACAACGTTCCCATTCCCACTCCTGACTCGGCACCATGAAGAACATCACGGAATACATCCTGGAGGAGTTCAAGATGGTGAACTCCCTAATCAAACCGGAGAACAGGCACAACACCCGGCTCATGCAATGAGCAATGGATCATTTCCTACATAGAAATGTTGGAACTGCTTGCAATAGCAAACAACATCCATGAAGAAGAAGAAGAGAAGAAGAATGAAAGGAGCAAGAGGACAGTGTGGATGTGGCCATATCTACAACGTAGGCCTGAACATGGCCATTATGATAAGCTGATGAAAGAGTTGGCCACCGAATGTCCACAACTCTACAAAAACTTCACCCGGGTAGACAAACAACTATTTGATGAGATAGTTGAACGTGTCACACCCCTCATTCAGAAGAAACCTACATTCTGGCGTAACCCCATTCCTCCTGGTCTGCGGGTGGCCATCACCCTACGTTTCCTCACTACGGGTGATTCCTATAAGAGCCTGCAATACAACTTTCGTGTTGCCCACAACACCATCAGCCAAATTGTTCCCGACACCTGCCAGGCCATCATTTCTGTCTACGGAGATCAGGAGATCAAGACGCCACAATCGCCGGCTGCATGGAAGGAGGTTGCCAGCGGCTATGAGGAACGATGGAATCTGCCGCATTGTGTAGGAGCCATTGATGGCAAACACATACAGATCCGAAACCCAAACTTTGGTGGCACATATTACTTCAACTACAAGAAGTTTTTTTCCATTGTCCTGATGGCAATTGTTGACTCCAACTACAAGTTCATATACGTCGACGTTGGTGCCATAGGGTCAGAGTCTGATGGTGGTGGCTTTGCACACACCAGTCTGTGTAACTTGCTTGAAAAACAGGACGCAAATCTGCCAACCGCCGAGGTCATCTCTACCGATCCCACTGGACCACCCACTGAATACTTCTTAGTAGGTGATGATGCATTCCCTCTACGCACCTACATGATGAAGCCCTACCCCCCTACGATCCCTCACGAAGCAGGAACGAATCTACAACTACAGAATCAGCAGGGCCCGCCGGACGGTAGAGAACGCCTTTGACATTCTTGCCAACCGCTTCCGTGTTTTCCACACTGCAATATCTCTAAAACCTGAACGTGTAGAGGTTGTTGTGTTGGCCTCATGCATTCTGCACAACATCCTACGAGGCCGATGCCCACCACAATCAGAGGTAGATCAAGAGGACCCACACACCCACCAACTCATACCTGGCGCCTGGAGGACTGACCCACCTGTAGGATACAACATCCCACCCGTGACCCGCAACACTGCAACCCTGCTTGCCAAGGCTCAACGCAACTACCTCAAGACCTACTTTAATTCCCCTCAAGGATCTGTGGCTTGGCAGGATGACCGGATTTAGGTCAGTTACATTTATTTTTAAATACATCGATGCTTTGCTAGTTTGCTTTGTATTGTAATTGTATCTTTGAAAGTGCCTTTTCTCTAATGTTTAGGTTCTTCCTATGTAGTTTAAATTATATGTTTACTTAAATTGTACTATGCTTATTTAATTTTACATCTCTGACTTTCGAATTGCATTCAATTTTGCTATGTTTTCCATGTTACCTTTGTTTTGTACTTTATGTCTAACAGTTATATTTAATGTAAGTTGTCCATCAAGGATTGTCAAAATTAGTATTGACCATATTATCATTATTGCGTTTAAATGAATTATTTATTGTGTATGCTCATTACTTTCATTATAAAAAAAAAAAAAATCATCTTATTAATCAACAATTATGATAAAATATTGGAAATAGAAACACACACGTCATTACACAGATACATATATTTTTTAAAAATACACATTAAGATTTATAGATTTATATATATATATATATACAGAGGGTATTAAGAATGCTTGGGGATCTCCTGTGTCTCATTCTGGGGATCTATGGCAGACACAGGCGTACCAACAATGACAGGTGTTGGGGATTTTTGACCCCGTCAACATTTCTAGAAATGTGTTGCCAAACTGCCCCAGGTCGAAAGACGGTTGGCTGGGTGTGGAGGCAGTAGGTGGGACGAATTTGCGAGGGGGTGTCGTTAAAGGTTGTTGCACCAAGAACGACCTCAAGGCTGCAACCTGGTGTGCAGGTAGCACGAGGCCCCCAAGACCAGGCTGAGGCTGGGTCGACAGGGTGGGAGGAGGCAGGGTGGTTGCTGGAGTGCCCTGGTACATCACTGTCGGATGCTGCTGTACCACGGGTTGGGGTAGGGGCGCCGGCAAGCCAAAGCTCCTGTGGGCGTGGAGCAAGAGGTCCGGACCAGGCCGGGGCACTCCCTCCGCATGGGCAACCTTGAACCTGTCGATGGCTGCCAACAGTTCCAACTTGAGTGTGGTGTTGTAAGCTGGAGGCAGCCCCACAGTCTTTCACCATGCCCTCCAGGGAGTAGCGCCAATATTTATGGTCCTGGTCCTCGACCACATCGAACGCCTGACCCAGGTTCTGTCGCAGCTTCTCAGAATTCACGAGGACCTTGAACAAGAAACAATAAAAGATTAAACACACGAAACACAATATTTTAATATTTGACAACAAATTTATTTTAACCAATGAAATGTTGTGGTATTTTGGGAACAAAATATGTTCAAAGTTATTGTCGATAGTATGGTGTGAAATCATGACATCTTTAGTATTATTATTAATTTATGTTATTGTAATAACTTTGGAAACATAAACACTTTATCTAATAATAGCTTGGAATTGCAATGGGGTGCCACCAATGAACAATGTAACTACAAAGTGAGAGGGGTTGGGTGTGAAGGGGGACCAGCCGGGTTGGGCCAATCAGCACTCTGCAGACCCCCATAATCCTGCGTTAATCCCTAGCCGTTTTGGTAAGATTAACCTCAGGGTATTAGAGTGTGGACCCTATATTTGGGCTTTTTATTTAAATTGGGGTTGTGTAGGACAGGGATCTGCCTTGCTTAGGCAAATCGGCTTTCTGCAGACTCCCATTTTCTTATGTTCTTATGTTCTTATGTAATATTTTCTCTACTCACTTGCTCCAGGGTCCCGTGTGTTGATGTTGAAGGGACAGCACCAGGAGGCTTTCCCTTCTTCACCTTCTGTGCAGGCTGGGCGATGGCTGGGGGTGTGTCCTCCTCTTCCTGACTGCCAGCAGAGGGGTCATCCACCTCGTAGACTGGGGACAGAAGGTGTTTGGGTGCGGTGAGGGACAGGAACACCAGCAGGCGCCGGTGCTGCAGCCTGGGCAGCAGTCTGTTGTGACATGTATGTAGAATTAGTAACATGTATTTATTTATGTAAATAACTTTTAAAATACAATTTAACATAACCATTCATCCTTGTAACCTTTAAAATAACATGAATAAACTGATTTGAGTTATTATGCGTTTCATTAACAAATATTTGAAGTTTAACACGATAAATTGAACACAATAATAGCATCATTATAAGCAAACTTATTATGAAAATCACCTAAAAAAACACTGTCACTGTGGAAGGGTTTGAAAACATAAGAAATATCAACGTACCTGAGGCATACCAAGTGACCGGGGCTTCTTCTGACGGACGATGTGTGGCTTCATGAAGTGGAATATGCTGAGGATCCACCTCTCCCTCTCAGTCAGTCGTTTGGCCCCATCACCACTCTTCAACTTGCTGAGCCGGCCGAACCTGGAGCGAAGAGATCCCCACCAGGTCTTCAAATCGAAGGCGGTCATTGGTGGGTCCATGGTCGCAGCCTTCTCCGCCCATACAGAATCTATATGTTCCTTATTCTTGTGCCGGGGGTCCCCCTTGTCAATAATGAAAGGCGCATCCAGCTCAATCCAATCAGCCAGCATCCTCTCCGTCTCCTCCGTCAGTATCACATTCGTCTTCTTCCTGCGGCGTTTCTTTGGTGGAGTCTGGCTGTTGGGAAGTGCAGGTTCTACTTCTTCATCCTCTTCTTCCTCGTCACTCTCATCATCCACTTCAACCTCTCCACTATCGGGGCCGAGGTCGAGAACAATTTCACCTTCAGGCGTCGAGGGGCCAGGCTGAGAGGGGTCAGAGTTGGAGGGGCCAGGCTGAGAGGGGTCATAGTTGGAGGGGCCGGGCTGAGAGGGGTCACCAGGTGATGTGTCTCCAGACGTCGAGGTGGCAGGGGAAGCCTTCCTGACCTTCTTCACTCCTTTCTTTTGCATGGTACAGGGCAGGGCAGGGTGCAGAGGGTGACAAGCAGGGCAGGGCAGGGTGCAAAGGGTGGCAAGCAGGGCAGGGGGGCAGGGTGAAGAGGGTGGCAAGCTGGTGGCAGGGTTGTAGTTTGCTGCTCCGGTGTGGTGAGAGGTATGACGGGAGTGTCCCCCGCTGCTGCTTATATACCCCCCCGTACACCGTTGCCGCGTCTTCCCGCCAACACGTAGTGTGGCGGTGTTGCCAGATGCGGCCGGACTTACTTTCACTTTCACGTTTTACGTGAACATTGTACGATTGGCGGAAGAAACTTACGTTTTACCTGTCTAGCTGCTACGTTTTACGTGGCTGCACCCGTAATACGTAGCAGCTAGACAGGTAAAACGTATGCATTCCCAACTTTTTACATACGTGAGCACGAGCCCCGTATCCGATTCGAAATCCAAAGGATACCGGGCGACCTTGGCCGCACCAACCACCTACAAGACCAGCGTGGCTACACCCGCCATGCGTACCAACCCCCACGACTAGACACAATTTCATTTAAGTTTTGCGTACTAAGCCCTTACGTTTTACGTATTCGGTTGCCAACTACCAATAAACCTTCGTACGGGAGCATACGGGAGCATATACGTGAATGTGTGAACCCAGCATAAGCCTTCGTTTCCAGATGTCGCCAATTGGCTAAAATACAGACTACACACACATCCACTGCCATTCCAACGATACATAAACACTTAACATGCATTTCACGCAATACATTCCCAGTTAAGGAGGCGCGATAATAATGAGCTTAGCTCGCATTGCGTGGATTCCCCTTGACGAAACAAGCAAGTGAGTGAATAACACACACACACCAGGCCATCCATTGTGAATATACCTGGCTTATCTCACCTTTATTATTAGCTCTATATGTCTTCCTAACTATCGAGTTATCTATAATTGTAGCTAATGTTAGATTTCTCATAATTGTCCTTTTTATAAAAAATTTTTTTTATGGATCTCTATATTAATTTTCTTCTCAAATATCATCCAACTTGTCTGTATATTTTTTCTCTGGCTCTATATTGTGTCTTCTTTATAAACTGCATGAAATCGTCGAACAGTAGCCAGACTAAAGTTAAGGGATGTCACTGGTTTTAATAGGTTTAAGAAAGGCGTTATAGTACTTGATAACAAAAAAACACCTCCTTTTGGATTTTGCCAATAATGACCATGACGACTGTTAGGCCCCTTTAAATTAACCCTTTCAAGTTAATACACACACACACACACACACAAATACACATTCACTCACTCACTCACACTCACTCACTCACTCACTCACCCACCCACCCACACATATATATACACACACATACGCAGCTCTCACACATACACACACACATACACAGCTCTCTCTCTCTCACACACACACACACGCACATTCACTCACTATCTGACACACACCCACACACTCATTTACTCTCTCTCTCTGTGACCATGGTGAGATGTTATAAGCTATGCAGACCACGTGCAGCGATGGTGAGATAGGTAAGGGGGAAGGTCTGGCTAGATTGGCTAGATTACTGTGTGTGTGTGTGTGTGTGTGTGTGTATTTATCTAATTGTAGTATACAGGAGTTGAGCTTTTTAGGCTCGTATTGTCCCGCTTCCTGAGTTACAATAATCTAACTAGTTACAATTATCTAACTGTGTGTGTGTGTGTGTGTGTGTGTATGTGTGTGTGTAGCAAAGGATGATCAGGGAATAGAGATATAAGTTGACGAGTATGTATCAAGGAGGTAGTTTAGTTTATTTATTTATTTATTTATTTATTTATTTATTTATCTATTTACTATTTTCTTAGTTTCCTCCCTTGACCAACAAGCTTAATAAATTATCTTCAAGATCCCACTTTTGAGATAATTTGTACATTTTCAGTTTTTCCAAAATTACAGGCTCGCTCTTCCTCGCCAGGAAATAATTGACACCTAAATGGCACCAAAAGTTTTGATATTGATACAGAAATGGGACAAAAGGTCTTAAAATCGATAAACTAATGGGGGGGGGGAGGGGCCAAACGTCTTAAAATCTCAAAATAAATAGGGCTAAACATGGAGAAAGGGGTCCAGAAAAAAACCCACATCCCCCTTCCATACAAAAAAGATGGTTGAGCTGCCGCGCACTGATCGGGTCAAGATCGAGTCAAGGGTTCGTATCCTTTCTTCTTGAGCAGGTCGGGTTTGTGGGGTGGATTTTCACCTGTCCAAGCCTACTGTAAACACACACACACACACACACACACACCTAAACCACACCACTCACTATTAGCATTGTACTCTGTTTTTTCTCCTGTGTCATATCTCAAACCCAGACGAAAATTAAACTAACTTGTATCCCCCATTTTCTTCTTGTGATAAGGATGAGGTATGGGGGGAGGGGTTAAGAGCGAGAGGAGGGGGGGGGGGGGGGTAAGGGGGTCATGGCAAGGGCGTGGTGGTTATAGCTAACAGTTATGTACAGCTACTGACAAATGTTCGTGAGTCCTGGCGATTTTCCTTGGGCAAATATATCCATTTAGATCAATATTTAGAGCAAATCAGCTATATATTAATAAACGCATAATTATATTTATTATTATACATTTGATTTGATCTGAACATCAATCGAAATGCGATATATTAGCATCAAGAAAATGGCCAGAGCTCACGAACATTTGTCATTAGCTGTACATCTCCAGTATAGGCGCCAGCCCGGCCTATATATTATCCATCTCCACCCCACCCACCTACCCACCCCACCCACCTACCTCCCTCCCTACTCACTCCGGCCTATATATTATCCATCTCCACCCCACCCACCTACCTCCCTCCCTACCCACCCCGGCCTATATATCCATCTCCACCCCACCCACCTCCCTCCCTACCCACCCGGGCCTATATATTATCCATCTCCACCCCACCCACCTCCCTCCCTACCCACCCCGGCCTATATATTATCCATCTCCACACCACCCATCCTACCCCACCCACCTCCCTGCCCTACCACCCCATTTACCCACCCACCTACCTACCCACCAACCCCACATACCCACTCACCTCCAAGCCCTCCCATCCCACTTACCCACCCATCTACCTACCCACCTACCCCACCCACTTCCCTGCCCTACCACCCCACTTACCCACCAACCCCCTTCCCTGCCCTACCACCCCACTTACCCACCCACCTACCTACCCATCCACTTCACCCATCTTCTTTCCCTCCCACCCCACTTACCCACCCATCTACCCCACCCACCTCCCTGCCCAACCACCCCACTAACCCACCCACCTCCCTGCCCTACCTACCTCACCCACCTCCCTACCCCACTCACTTCCCTGGCCACCACGCCCACCCACCTACCTCACCAACCTCCCTGCCTACCTACCACGCCCATCTTACTGACCACACCCACACTTCATCATCCATCCTACCCATTATACTTACCAACCTACCAACCTACCTGTGTACACTCGGATGCCAGAGTCTCCAGCCCACTCTTATGAATTCCTGGACCCCTTATGTTTATCTCTATGCAATTTATAACTATCTGAAATGATTTTTGGATAGAACATGCTTTTCAATAAATAGTATGCATAGTATTGCAGTTATGTATAGAAAGTTATATAATAAATTCGTTTCCAGAGATATACTTTCGTAATTAGAAATAGGTGAAGTCCACATATATTTATGAGTGGGCTAGAGACTATGGCACCCGAGTGTACGTAATCACACTCAATCTATTCCTTCCACTTACCCTTCCGCCTACCTACCTACCCACCTACCAATTCTCTCTATTCCCACCCATTCCGTCCATCCTATACTAACCACACCCTCACAGACTCACCTCCTTACCTACCCTATCCCTTCCTGTCTATCTACTGTATGTTATCCCTCGATCAATGCCAACCACCCACCACCCACCTAAAACCCTCCACATCCCGCCCACTAGTCCCCTCTACCCATCCCACAGACCACACACACACCTCATTACCTATCCAATGCCTTCCTGTATCTCCATGTAGTCGCTCAATCTATGCCATACACCTACAGTACCATCTTAAGGAACTATACCATCTCCAAAACAACACCCACCTACCCACTCCGCCCATCCTTCTGACCACGCCCTCAATACTTCATCTACTATCCGCTCTATACCCTCCCACCTACCCATGTCCTCACTACACCTACACATACCACCTATCTAACACATCCCACCCAATTTCACCACCCATACAAATTAGAACACCTTCACTTCATAATATATTTGTTTATGTCTCAACCTCAGTAGCCTGTAACTCCTGTGAGGCCCCGAGATTATCGATTGAAGCTTCGAGATGTTGGTTGCTTCAAATGTTGCTCGAGATGGTCACAATGGAGCTTCAAGGTGTTGGTTGCTTCATTCTGACACACTAGATGACAGCTTATTTATACGTCACTTGATTTGGAGAGAGCAGCTATACGGTCGTTCTCAGCATCTTCAAATAGGGTCGGGTATTTTATATGCTATGAATTGGTGACGATATAGGGGGTATTTTCTTGACTTGTCCCTATGCCCTCCTGTCTACCCATGTCCATAGATACAACGTTGTATCTATGGACCTTGCCCATTTCCTCACCTACCGTACCGCCCACCAAACATATCCCACCCTCTCCATCACATCCACACCCTCACCACCCATCCTAATGACGAACAACCCTCTCCATCACACCCACACACTCACCTACCTACTGTACCGCCCACCAAACATATCCCACGCTCTCCATCACACCCACACCCTCACTGCCCATCCCAATGAAGAACAACCCTCTCCATCACACCCACACACTCACCTACCTACTGTACCGCCCACCACACATATCCCACCCTCTCCATAACACCCACCCACTGCCCGCCGACCCTAATGAAAAACAGACTCTCCCTACCTCATCCCATTACTCACCCAAACCATCTGATCATCTATGTATCCACTTAAGGGGGGTAACTTTCTTTTTTTCTCTCTCTGAGTTGTATCCATTCGGCCCCATTCAGCCTACTGTTTTATATATATATATATATATATATATATATATATATATATATTCATTACTACGTTAATTGAAATGACCTTGATTTTTTTCCTAGGACTTTTTTTTTTTTCTTTGTACATTTCTTAACTAGCGACGAAAACCACAATCCTCGACCTATACCTCCCAAGCGCATCACCTCCCCGAGAAAAGTGTTATCAATAATAATAATACTTCTCACTACCCTTCAATAATCCAGAACATGACTAGATAAGCCACCAAAGCCCCCCCCCCCCCCCCCCCCCCCCACCACCACCACCAACACCGCCATAACCCCCAGTTTACAAGGCCGTATACTCTCTCCAACACTATACCTATCAAGGGAGAGGGGGCGTTTTTCGGGATCCCTTTCTCCCTCGTGGTTAGCCCAATTAAGTTTGAAATTTTGTAGACGTTCGGCCCATTAGCTTGGCGATTTCAATACCTTTCGCCCCATTTCGTTGTCAATTTTAAGACCTTTTGTGTCATTTATGTGTTCATATTTTCCTGGCGAGCGATAGCGAGCCTGTAATATTAAAAAGAACCGGCCTTCGGCCAGGATATTTTTCTACCAAAAAATGTACAAATTTATCTTGAAGCGGGGATCTCTATTATAATTAGGCTCGTATCTATTATAAAACTACCAGCTTATTGATTTTATATATATTACCTGTGTCATATACTCTGAACTATTACAATATGGATATTTCTGACAAACCTGATTCCCTCAGTGTCTCTAAAGTTGAAATATGCAGTATGTAAATATCCATTCCAATAAGTTATCTCTCTCTCTCTCTCTCAACTAAGTATTATTTGATTATTTGTCTAATATCCTCTATTTCCACTTTCCTCTCTCTCTCTCTCTCTCTCTCTCTCTCTCTCTCTCTCTCTCTCTCTCTCTCTCTCTCTCTCGGCTCTTTGAGCAGTATGTATTGCCTTACCAGTGGTTGTCCCCTTATTATTATTATTATTTTATTATTATTATTGAAATACCACAGGAACGAAAATTCCTGGGAGCGAAATTTCCACCCCCAACGAGATCCCTCTCTTTCTACCACCGCCCTCCACATGTTACACGTCTCGTTAATCACAGTCTTCTAATATACAAATCACATTTCCTTACCCCCTGACATTCTTGAAATACCCACTAAGTATATTCAATTAGATACCAACCATGCAGACTATGATACGTTCGTTGTGTATGGGTACGAGGCGATCTCAAGACACCTTAGCTCCCAGTGCACAACGAACCGGATCATGATTATGTCCGCCTGTATTAAATTATGTATTATGTTGATTTATACCATTGCCTATTTTTGTAATAATTGTATTCAGCTAACTATGATCTCAATAATCATTGATGTAATGAAAATATGAATAGTCTCCTCATACGATTGCACTAGTTCTGTAGTGCTATTATTTACAACCTGTCAATTAATAATTCAGTCACTACAAGCTTGCTTGCTTTTTTTTTTTTTTTTTTTTTTTTTTTTTTTTTTAATACAGACCATGTGACAATTAAATGAGGAAACTATAATAACACATCTGAATAATGCCAACCTGACTTATAAACACAAATATGAATGTAACCAGACGACGATGCTGTTGTTTCAGTGGAATAATGGCTCTTTGAGCAGTATGTATCGCCTTACTAGTGGTTGTCCCCTCACAGGATGGGGGGCGCTGCTCAATAAACTCGCCCCTCGGGGCAAAATCAATCTCTCTCTCTCTTTCTTTCCTTCCCAGCTGAGTGAGACAGGCCCCCCACCACCGCTTTACGAGGGGACAATAAAACACAGAACATCTCTCTCCGTGCCCCCCTCTCCCTCCTTCCATCCTTTCTTCCCTTTCTCTCGCTCGCTTTACGTCTTTAGTTTCTCTTTCTACTGGTGTTCATTGTCCTGCCACTCACACTCGTAGTTCCCCCACTCCCAGTCTTTCTTTCCTTTATCTTATTTGTCTGTTTCTATCGGGTTTCACTCCTTCCTTGTTTCCCCTCCCTTCAGTTTATTATTTTCTTCCCATATCACTATTTTCACTTATTATTGGTTTTCATTGTCGTGTCACTCTCTCTCTTTATCTCTCTCTTTCTCTATCTATTTATGTCTCTCTTCTGTACTTCCCACTTGTTGTTATTCCCTTTTTATGTTATATTGCAATTTATATATATATATATACTATATACTGTATATGTACATTTTATGTTGGTATTCTTTTATCCTGTCACTCACTCTCTTTGTCCACTCTCCCTTCCTATCTCCCATTTCTATCTCGCTCTTTATCTTTATTGCTATTACTATTTTCACTCACTCTCTCTCTCTCTCTCGCTCATCCATTGCCCCCTTTCTCTCGCCCGATCTTCATTGTTCTCGCTTTCTACTGCATTTCTTCATTCTGTCACTCCCAATTCTCTCTCTCTGCACTCTCATTCCTCTATTCTCTTTTTGCTCTTTAAACTCACTCTCACTCTCTCTCTCTCTCTCTCTCTTCTGTTTCCTCTATTCTCTCCTGGTTCTCTTTACCCTGCCAATCGAGTTCTCTCAACCCACCCCATGCTTTCTTTATCCTTTTCTCTCGCTCTGTCTTTATTCTATTGGCGTTCTTTATTCTGAAACATACTTTTAAAAACACTCTCCTTCCTTTCTTCTCACTTCTTACTTTTCTCTCATTCGTTTTCTTCTTCTCTCTCTCTCTCTCTCTCTCTCTCTCTCTCTCTCTCTCTCTCTCTCTCAATACAGTTTCTCTATTGCTTTAGGCTTTCTTTGCTCAGCCAATAAATCTCACTGTCACGCCTCCCTCTCTCTCCCTTCCAATATTTATCTTTTTCCTCTCTGTATTAACCTCTAGGCCTATCTATATTTTAACTTTTTATAAGGATTATTCTAATTGCTCTTCCTCCCCCCCCCCCACACTCTCTCTCTCTCTCTCTCTCTCTCTCTCTCTCGATTTTCAATTTTTGTCCTCGCTCTACAGGTTGTTAATCACCAATTACATATCACATATTTTAGCTTAGCAATTATGTTATGTATCTATTTTATACCATTTGCGTCCCAATTGTTCATGTGCTTTAAACGCTATCCAATATTATAAATATATATATAT
>JBAKBP010031079.1:0-24901 GCA_037953745.1 Lithodes maja | reverse complement strand
GTACCTAATAGTCTTCGGGATGTATTTGCCACTCTTGGGGGGCCAGGAGGTGCTCGAGGTGTTCTATGTGCTCTTCCATCTCCCTCAGTCTCTTCATCTTCGTCTGCCCTTTCCCTCCTTGCCTTTTTCCTCTGTCTCGTCCTCGCATAGCTAGAGAGTTTTTTGGGCTACCATTCGTGTTAGGTCTAGCATATCTCCAAGTCCCTTTAATATGAAAAGCTGGGCATTTCATATTGTAGCAGGTCTTTTTCTCAAGTGATGTCTTGCAAAGGGGTGGGTGGTGGTATTTGCAGATTTCACCAAATCTACATTTTCCATGACTGGTTATGTTGTTGCAAATTTTGGGATGAGCAAATCTACATGACTTCCCATTATATTCGCCCTTTTGACCAAAGTAGCACCTTCTTTCCAGATAATATCTGCACACTGGTGTAGACAACCCCAGTAGGTGTGGCTGGGGCTGAGAGGGGTTATGTGGTGAGCTAAGTGTGGTTGTGGGTGATAGTGGGCTTGGTGTATGGGTGGGTGAGGCCTGCAGGGGGGTGGAGTTACGGGTCGGTTGTAGGTGGGCAGGTGGCAGTGGTGAGGGGGGAGGCGATGTGGAAGGGGAGCCTGATATGGAGGCTTGTTGCATCCTACGTTCATCCTGCAAATGTATTTGATCAACAGCAGTAGGGTGGTCAATGGCCATAGATGGGATTAATGTGGGGGTTTTCTGGGTCTGGGGAGGTGTGGGGAGATGTGCGGCAGGGTTTGTGGATTTGTAGGTTGTGAAAGGTTGTTGTTCGGCAGGCGATGTGTGTTGATGTGCAGGAGGCAATGTGGGCTTTTGTATGGGAAAGTGTGCGTGTGTGGGTTGTGATACCTAGTATGGGCCCTGAGGCCCCAATAGTTCCCCATTTTCTGTGAAAAGTAGCTGTCTTGGCTATATTTCGGTCTATCTTGTACTTCTGTATTTTCTACAGTCTGTATGACTTGCCATGTGATATCGAAACAACTATCGCAGAAGTGGAGGTTCTTCCCTCTTGTATTGTACGCCTCATTTATTGGTATCAATCCTATGCAAATCCAGTGGTATGGTTTCTTGCATATCTGACATGCTGTGCCTTTATCCCCGTGTATATACATCTTACACCTCGTACAGGTGTCTCTGGTAGATTTTTTTTTTCCCACCCGCCATTACATGGGGGGGGGGGAGAGAGAGAGAGAGGGGGGGGGAGAGGACAAGGAGGTGTTTGTTATGCGGTTTGTGGGGAGTGTGGGGGGGGGGGGCCACTCGTTTACACTCGTTATGGTTTAAACTTTAATTAACTTTAAGTAACACTTTCAATAATTATCTTATGAAACAGAATTCTCACTGCTCTAACCACTTTTCCGTTTTTGGTCGGCTGTTTAGCGGAATATACGGCACTCTAGGAAAATAACGAACTTTCCAGGCTACCTATATATAGTATCTATTTTAATTTTCATGTTTTACCTATCACCTTGATTCAACACTGCACAGGTTCGAATTTTCACCACATTTGGTTGCGTGGGAGATCTTTCTCTCCAATAACGTCACTACTAACCTGCGATATGATAGAGAAATAATCTGCACTGATATAATTTGTTTATATATTATTTTTCTCTGTTTGCTATTATTTACGATATTTGTTTTGTCGGTACCCTTTCCTGTCGAGGTTAAGTCACACACACACACACACACACGCACACACACACACACACACACACAGAGGAAGAGCTCCACCCATCAAATGAGATAGTATTGACGTCAGAGAGAGAGAGAGAGAGAGAGAGAGAGAGAGAGAGAGAGAGAGAGAGAGAGAGAGAGAGAGAGAGAGAGAGACCATGATATTGGGTAATTCTCATATCCACCACACATAAAACTCAAATAATGTAATTCACTTGTATTATTTTGATCAAAATATTAACTTTGTTGTTAATTTATCTTCTTCCTCGTGTTACACGTTTGTTATATTGACTTTGATTTATAATACACTTGTGATTGTGTTTTATTTATTTTAAGGGGGGTCACCGACTTTTTTGTTTGTTTTATCTTTCTCTCCTTTTCTCTCTTTCACTGGCTTGCGGCCCCATTCAGCCAACTGTTTGAAGACGTTTATCCCCATCCAGGTGTCGATATCTTCCTGGCGAGCGATAGCGAGCTAGCATTGTATAGATAAATCAGGCTTCGCCGGAGACATGTTTCTATCGAAAAATGTACACATTTAGCTTGCTATCAAAACAAAAAAATATAAATGCTGACTCGCTACCGCTCGTCAGGAAATTATTGACACCTGGTTGGGGGTAAACGTCTTAAAACAGTAGGCTGAACGGGGCCGAATGGATACAAGCCAAAGAGAGAGGGAGAGAAAGAGAAAAAAGCGTGGTGGGCTCCCTTAATAATCTAAGGGACTGCATCTAACAGACGTGTGTGGATCTGCTGATTATTCAACAAACTTATATAATTCGTACATCATTAAGAGGAGATTATTTTCTTGACCCCTTTCTCCCTCATGTCTAGCCCCATTGCTTTTGAGATTTTAAGACGTTTGCCCCATTACTTTGGTGATTTTAAGATTTTCCGCCCCATTCTGTCAATTTTAAGACCTTTCGTGCCATTTAGGTGTCGATTTTATCCTGGCGAGCGATAGCGAGCCTGTAATTTAGGAGGAACCGGCTTTCAGCCGTGACATTTTTCTACCGAAAAAATTACAAATTTAACTTGAAAGGGGCTCAAAGGGGTGTAATCTTAAGCTTGATGGATATCTAGAGACCAAACTAAAAACCTCCCCTTAACCCATACGGTACCAGGGACGTCCTTTTCATCATATTCTCCCAACTGTTAGACGATTTATTTCAGCTTAGGAAGGACCACTAGCAATAATAAGACTTCCAACTATCTCAACCAAACCTTTTAACTACCGCAGATCCTTCCCAAGCTGCATAATATCTTCTGAATATAACGAGAATAAAATAAAACACACCTCGCTTGAACTCAAAGGGTTAAATCATCTGAGACCAGGTTCGAATCCCGGCGGATCACAAGCTTTCATTAATTTCATTAGAGGTGTTTGGTTGGAGTTAAATTAATAACAATAGAATGCATATAGATGACACGCTATTACATTTGTCTAAACTTAATTTCATGGAATATTTAAGTTTAAGATTGCTGAGATGTGTATATATATATATTTATGTATTTTGACACTTTAAGGGAGCACACCTCGCTTTTTTTTTTTTTTTTTCTCTCCCTCTCTCTTTGGCTTGTATCCATTCGGCCCCATTCAGCCTACTATTTTAAGACTTTTACCCCCATCCAGGTGTCAATATTTTCCTAGCGAGCGGTAGCGAGCCAGCATATATATAGTTTTGTTTTGACAGCAAGCTAAATTTGTACATTTTTCGATAGAAAAATGTCTCCGGCGAAGCCGGATTTCTCCATACAATGCTGGCTCGCTATCGCTCGCCAGGAAGAAATCGACACTTGGATGGGGATAAACGTCTTAAAACAGTTGGCTGAATGGGGCCAAATGGATACACGCCAGGGAAAGAGAAAACAGGAGAAACAGATAAAAAAAAAGCCGGTGACCCCCTTAATATCACTAATTGGCATTGCATAATTTAATTGTATTTACTTAGGCCTATGCAATACTGTTCAAATCGAATATTATATTTGGTTTCTTAAAATATGTTAACCCTCTCGTTACGGCTGACGTCTATTTCATTTTATTCTGGCTAACATTAGATTATATTTCTCACATCAGGAAAAGGGTGTTCTAGTAAGGCGAGTAAAGTATCTCAAATAACACCTTTAGTAAAATTATAAATGTCTTAAAAGGTGTTCTAGTAAGGCGAGTAAAGTATCTCAAATAATTCCTTTAGTATAATTAAATATGTCTTAAAAGGTGTTCTAGTGAAGCGAGTAAAGTATCTCAAATAACACCTTTAGTAAAATTATAAATGTCTTAAAAGGGTGTTATAGTGAAGCGAGTAAAGTATCTCAAATAATTCCTTTAGTCTAATTAAATATGTCTTAAAAGGTGTTATAGTGAAGCGAGTAAAGTATCTCAAATAATTCCTTTAGTATAATTAAATACGTCTTGATGTATTGTAATGTGGCAAGTGTAAACAATCAAGCGGGTGATAAAGGTATACATAATCAATGGGTATGTACCTTTCTACCCACGTATAAAATGGGTCTATTACCATCAATATACCTTTAAATGGAGAGAGAGAGAGAGAGAACTTCTACAAACATTAATTTCAGATAAATCACTGTGAATATACACGACTCTATATAAACTGCACAGTACCGGATTACACCAGTCCTCATTTTCATCATAAAGTAAAACAAACTTCTCTTTCTCTATATATTATTTTAATAGTGTTTTCAATTTGTATTTACACATTTATATCTACCAGTGTATGCAATTACGTGTACCATATCATGTTTATGTAATTATATATTTGTTTGTTTTAACCTGCTAGAACGCCAGTATACCTTTTAGTTTTTTTCATGCGTCTCATTTTCCGATCTCTCTGACATGGCAGTGTGCGTGTGTGTGTGTATGTGTGTGTGTGTGTGGGGGGGGGGGGGCTGTGTGTGTGCCAATATAATATAAATAGTGTGGTGTAAACATATCGTTGATCAGATTCAGAGTCCAATAAGGTGTTGCAGATGTCACTCTCAGACACACACACACATACTTCCGCCTTCCTTACTTCTTTCATAACTTGCCCAGTCTTCCGTATATGCAGTGTTTTGACTGTTTTCTCGGGAGGTTACGTAATCGCCGTTGTCTGTTTGTTTGGGTGTCTTGTCAGTTCGTTTGTTTTGCTTAGTTTATTTAGTTTGTCTGTCTGTTTGTAAGCAGGACATCTACAAAACTAATGGGTGGGATTACCTACCTACCTACATGTGGTACCAAAATTGAAGTGAACAACTTTTGGCCAACATCCAAAGACTCTCACGGTCTCTGACCCTTCTCGAAATAAACCCCCTTAATGTGATTATGAGAGTCATTGACGATCCTCATTGTGAAACATGCAGGTTACCCAAGGTTTTCACACACACACACACACACACACCTGTGGTTCCTGTGGTTGTAGTTGAGGGCTGTCAGTTAGCGCCCCGTGGTCCACGCCGTTGCGGCGCCGCCACTGTACATCCCATCTACCCTCATCTGTGCCAGCTGGTCAAGAATGCTGTTGCTGGCAGCACGGAGGTAGTAGTGGGGTAGGATTGGTTGGTCTGGCAGTGATGACAGGAAATCATCCAAGTCCTTTTTGAATTTTTCAACGGTTGGGTAGTTTTGGTTTCTTATTTCTTTTGGCAGTGCATTGTACAGCTTCGGACCCCGTGTAGCGAAGGCATTTTCTTTAAGTGTCTTAACTCTTGTCAGTGCTCTTGAGTTAATTGACCTGATAATACACATACGGCCCAGTCGTTGGTATTCTTTTATCTCTTATCAACTCCTTTTCTTCCTCTCCCAGCAGGTTTGGGGCTAAGTTGTTGAGAATTTTCCAGGTATAAATGATCAAGTATCTTTCTCGGCGTCGTTCTAGAGCGTACAAGTTTAGAGACTTAAGTCTTTGCCAGTAGTCTTCCTCCTTCACAGACACTATTTTACTAGTGAAGGAGCGCTGGATGCCTTCCAATGCTTGTTTCTCTCGTGACTTCCAGGGATTCCATAACTGTCAACAATATTCCAAGAGTGGTATTACCAAGGCCTTATACAGGGTTAACATAGGTTCTCTTTCACGAGTTCTGAAAGTACGCAATACCCAGCCAACCTGGGCTCGTGTCTTTTGTACTACTATTAGGATATGGGTAGTGAAGGTGGTATCATCACTGATCGTTACCCCTAGGTCTAGCACTTTGTTGTTGCACTTTATTCTTTGGCCATCATGTGCCGAATAGTGGACTTCTTTTATTTTGTTTGCGCGCGCGCGCGCGCGCGCGCACACACACACACACACACACACACACAGGAAGAGCTCCACCCATCAAATGAGATAGTATTGACGTCAGAGAGAGAGAGAGCATGATGTTGGATAATTCTCATATCCACCATCACACATAAAACTCAAATAATTTAATTCACTTGTATTATTTGTTATCAAAATATTAACTTTGTTGTTAATTTATCTTCTTCCTCGTGTTACATGTATGTTATATTGTTACGTCCCTCGAAACTCCGAGCCTGCTCAACCCTTCCTGAAGCCTCATCCAACCAACTCTACCTCTACATGGAGCTTCAAAGCACCACAATCCGAGCCTGCTCAACCCTTCCTGAAGCCTCATCCAACCAACTCTACCTCTACATGGAGCTTCAAAGCACCACACTCCGAGCCTGCTCAACCCTTCCTGAAGCCTCATCCAACCAACTCTACCTCTACATGGAGCTTCAAAGCACCACACTCCGAGCCTGCTCAACCCTTCCTGAAGCCTCATCCAACCAACTCTACCTCTACAGGAGCTTCAAAGCACCACACTCCGAGCCTGCTCAACCCTTCCTGAAGCCTCATCCAACTAACTCTACCTCTACATGGAGCTTCAAAGCACCATGAACCTTTTGTATAATATACTCTTCAATGATCGTTAACTCGCCCCACACCACTAGGGGGCGAGTTTCTTTTCTTAGTGACCAGCTCTTTCCCGAGTCTATGAGTGATCTTATTTTTAGACTAACTTCAGTGTTACTTGGACTATAGCTCGGGGTGGTGTCTCTGTGAATACCTGGAGTACAGTCGGGTTGTTACTTACCTTCTCTTCAACCTACCAACTAGAGTGTGACGCCTAGGCTAACAATCCTCATTAACCGGGATTGAGCACGTGACTATATTTCAATGTTATAATTTCATGTTTTTAGTTTATAATATTTGTTTATATATTTATATTTATTTGTTTTTAGTTTGTAAGAGTTATAACTAATATTTTACTTTTATATTTAATCACTCTGTAAATAATTCAATTAGTAATTCAAATTTCTTTTAATTATATTAATCTTTAACTTTACTTTACTTTAATAATAATAATTAAATTATTTCTTGGTTTTGAAATCCTATTGGAATAGGCATTAATGAAGCTTGGTTGGTTGACCCTTGAACATATACTATAAAACTAGCTAAGAACTGGAATATTAACGAAGTAACTATAAGAGTAATATCCCTATAAGAAATCTACCCATACCATATCTACTGAATACCTACTTATCAAATTCAGTCTCTTGTACGGTTTGAAGTTTCCATACCTCTAGTCTTGAGGCCAAATAATTTAAGATTACAATATCTGTTGAGCAATACTTCGAATTGTTACAATATTGACTTTGATTTATAATACACTTGTGATTTTGTGTTTTATTTATTTTAAGGGGGGTCACCGACTTTTTTGTTTTCTTTCTCTCCTTTTCTCTCTTTCCCTGGCTTGCGGCCCCATTCAGCCAACTGTTTGAAGACTTTTATCCCCATCCAGGTGTCGATATCTTCCTAGCGAGCGATAGCGAGCTAGCATTGTATAGAGAAATCAGGCTTCGCCGGAGACATGTTTCTATCGAAAAATGTACAAATTTAGCTTGCTATCAAAACAAAAAAATATAAATACTGGCTCGCTACCGCTCGTCAGGAAATTATTGACACCTGGTTGGGGGTAAACTTCTTAAAACAGTAGGCTGAACGGGGCCGAATGGATACAAGCCAAAGAGAGAGGGAGAGAAAGAGAAAAAAGCGTGGTGGGCTCCCTTAATAATCTAAGGGACTGCATCTAACAGACTTGTGGATCTGCTGATTATTCAACAAACTTATATAATTCGTACATCATTAAGAGATTATTTTCTTGACCCCTTTCTCCCTCATGTCTAGCCCCATTGCTTTTGAGATTTTAAGACGTTTGCCCCATTACTTTGGTGATTTTAAGATTTTCCGCCCCATTCTGTCAATTTTAAGACCTTTCGTGCCATTTAGGTGTCGATTTTATCCTGGCGAGCGATAGCGAGCCTGTAATTTAGGAGGAACCGGCTTTCAGCCGTGACATTTTTCTACCGAAAAAATTACAAATTTAACTTGAAAGGGGCTCAAGGGGGTGTAATCTTAAGCTTGATGGATATCTAGAGACCAAACTAAAAACCTCCCCTTAACCCATACGGTACCAGGGACGTCCTTTTCATCATATTCTGCCAACTGTTAGACGATTTATTTCAGCTTAGGAAGGACCACTAGCAATAATAAGACTTCCAACTATCTCAACCAAACCTTTTAACTACCGCAGATCCTTCCCAAGCTGCATAATATCTTCTGAATATAACGAGAATAAAATAAAACACACCTCGCTTGAACTCAAAGGGTTAAATCATCTGAGACCAGGTTCGAATCCCGGCGGATCACAAGCTTTCATTAATTTCATTAGAGGTGTTTGGTTGGAGTTAAATTAATAACAATAGAATGCATATAGATGACACGCTATTACATTTGTCTAAACTTAATTTCATGGAATATTTAAGTTTAAGATTGCTGAGATGTGTATATATATATATTTATGTATTTTGACACTTTAAGGGAGCACACCTCGCTTTTTTTTTTTTTTCTCTCCCTCTCTCTTTGGCTTGTATCCATTCGGCCCCATTCAGCCTACTATTTTAAGACTTTTACCCCCATCCAGGTGTCAATATTTTCCTAGCGAGCGGTAGCGAGCCAGCATATATATAGTTTTGTTTTGACGGCAAGCTAAATTTGTACATTTTTCGATAGAAAAATGTCTCCGGCGAAGCCGGATTTCTCCATACAATGCTGGCTCGCTATCGCTCGCCAGGAAGAAATCGACACTTGGATGGGGATAAACGTCTTAAAACAGTTGGCTGAATGGGGCCAAATGGATACACGCCAGGGAAAGAGAAAACAGGAGAGACAGATAAAAAAAAAGCCGGTGACCCCCTTAATATCACTAATTGGCATTGCATAATTTAATTGTATTTACTTAGGCCTATGCAATACTGTTCAAATCGAATATTATATTTGGTTTCTTAAAATATGTTAACCCTCTCGTTACGGCTGACGTCTATTTCATTTTATTCTGGCTAACATTAGATTATATTTCTCACATCAGGAAAAGGGTGTTCTAGTAAGGCGAGTAAAGTATCTCAAATAACACCTTTAGTAAAATTATAAATGTCTTAAAAGGTGTTCTAGTAAGGCGAGTAAAGTATCTCAAATAATTCCTTTAGTATAATTAAATATGTCTTAAAAGGTGTTCTAGTGAAGCGAGTAAAGTATCTCAAATAATTTCTTTAGTATAATTAAATACGTCTTGATGTATTGTAATGTGGCAAGTGTAAACAATCAAGGGGGTACCCCGATAAAGGTATACATAATCAATGGGTATGTACCTTTCTACCCACGTATAAAATGGGTCTATTACCATCAATATACCTTTAAATGGAGAGAGAGAGAGAGAGAGAGAGAGAACTTCTACAAACATTAATTTCAGATAAATCACTGTGAATATACACGACTCTATATAAACTGCACAGTACCGGATTACACCAGTCCTCATTTTCATCATAAAGTAAAACAAACTTCTCTTTCTCTATATATTATTTTAATAGTGTTTTCAATTTGTATTTTACACATTTATATCTACCAGTGTATGCAATTACGTGTACCATATCATGTTTATGTAATTATATATTTGTTTGTTTTAACCTGCTAGAACGCCAGTAGACCTTTTAGTTTTTTCATGCGTCTCATTTTCCGATCTCTCTGACATGGCAGTGTGCGTGTGTATGTGTGTGTGTGTGGGGGGGGGGGGGGGGGCTGTGTGTGTGCCAATATAATATAAATAGTGTGGTGTAAACATATCGTTGATCAGATTCAGAGTCCAATAAGGTGTTGCAGATGTCACTCTCAGACACACACACACATACTTCCGCCTTCCTTACTTCTTTCATAACTTGCCCAGTCTTCCGTATAATGCAGTGTTTTGACTGTTTTCTCGGGAGGTTACGTAATCGCCGTTGTCTGTTTGTTTGGGTGTCTTGTCAGTTCGTTTGTTTTGCTTAGTTTATTTAGTTTGTCTGTCTGTTTGTAAGCAGGACATCTACAAAACTAATGGGTGGGATTACCTACCTACCTACATGTGGTACCAAAATTGAAGTGAACAACTTTTGGCCAACATCCAAAGACTCTCACGGTCTCTGACCCTTCTCGAAATAAACCCCCTTAATGTGATTATGAGAGTAATTGACGATCCTCATTGTGAAACATGCAGGTTACCCAAGGTTTTCACACACACACACACACACACACACCTGTGGTTCCTGTGGTTGTAGTTGAGGGCTGTCAGTTAGCGCCCCGTGGTCCACGCCGTTGCGGCGCCGCCACTGTACATCCCATCTACCCTCATCTGTGCCAGCTGGTCACGAATGCTGTTGCTGGCAGCACGGAGGTAGTAGTGGGGTAGGATTGGTTGGTCTGGCAGTGATGACAGGAAATCATCCAAGTCCTTTTTGAATTTTTCAACGGTTGGGTAGTTTTGGTTTCTTATTTCTTTTGGCAGTGCATTGTACAGCTTCGGACCCCGTGTAGCGAAGGCATTTTCTTTAAGTGTCTTAACTCTTGTCAGTGCTCTTGAGTTAATTGACCTGATAATACACATACGGCCCAGTCGTTGGTATTCTTTTATCTCTTATCAACTCCTTTTCTTCCTCTCCCAGCAGGTTTGGGGCTAAGTTGTTGAGAATTTTCCAGGTATAAATGATCAAGTATCTTTCTCGGTGTCGTTCTAGAGAGTACAAGTTTAGAGACTTAAGTCTTTGCCAGTAGTCTTCCTCCTTCACAGACACTATTTTACTAGTGAAGGAGCGCTGGATGCCTTCCAATGCTTGTTTCTCTCGTGACTTCCAGGGATTCCATAACTGTCAACAATATTCCAAAAGTGGTATTACCAAGGCCTTATACAGGGTTAACATAGGTTCTCTTTCACGAGTTCTGAAAGTACGCAATACCCAGCCAACCTGGGCTCGTGTCTTTTGTACTACTATTTGGATATGGGTAGTGAAGGTGGTATCATCACTGATCGTTACCCCTAGGTCTAGCACTTTGTTGTTGCACTTTATTCTTTGGCCATCATGTGCCGAATAGTGGACTTCTTTTATTTTGTTTGCGCGCGCACACACACACACACACGGAAGAGCTCCACCCATCAAATGAGATAGTATTGACGTCAGAGAGAGAGAGAGAGCATGATGTTGGATAATTCTCATATCCACCATCACACATAAAACTCAAATAATTTAATTCACTTGTATTATTTGTTATCAAAATATTAACTTTGTTGTTAATTTATCTTCTTCCTCGTGTTACATGTATGTTATATTGTTACGTTCCTCGAAACTCCGAGCCTGCTCTACCCTTCCTGAAGCCTCATCCAACCAACTCTACCTCTACATGGAGCTTCAAAGCACCACAATCCGAGCCTGCTCAACCCTTCCTGAAGCCTCGTCCAACCAACTCTACCTCTACATGGAGCTTCAAAGCACCACACTCCGAGCCTGCTCAACCCTTCCTGAAGCCTCATCCAACCAACTCTACCTCTACATGGAGCTTCAAAGCACCACACTCCGAGCCTGCTCAACCCTTCCTGAAGCCTCATCCAACCAACTCTACCTCTACATGGAGCTTCAAAGCACCACACTCCGAGCCTGCTCAACCCTTCCTGAAGCCTCATCCAACCAACTCTACCTCTACATGGAGCTTCAAAGCACCACACTCCGAGCCTGCTCAACCCTTCCTGAAGCCTCATCCAACCAACTCTACCTCTACATGGAACTTCAAAGCACCATGAACCTTTTGTATAATATACTCTTCAATGATCGTTAACTCGCCCCACACCACTAGGGGTCGAGTTTCTTTTCTTAGTGACCAGCTCTTTCCCGAGTCTATGAGTGATCTTATTTTTAGACTAACTTCAGTGTTACTTGGACTATAGCTCGGGGTGGTGTCTCTGTGAATACCTGGAGTACAGTCGGGTTGTTACTTACCTTCTCTTCAACCTACCAACTAGTGTGACGCCTAGGCTAACAATCCTCATTAACCGGGATTGAGCACGTGACTATATTTCAATGTCATAATTTCATGTTTTTAGTTTATAATATTTGTTTATATATTTATATTTATTTGTTTTTAGTTTGTAAGAGTTATAACTAATATTTTACTTTTATATTTAATCACTCTGTAAATAATTCAATTAGTAATTCAAATTTCTTGTAATTATATTAATCTTTAACTTTACTTTACTTTAATAATAATAATAATATTATTTCTTGGTTTTGAAATCCTATTGGAATAGGCATTAATGAAGCTTGGTTGGTTGACCCTTGAACATATACTATAAAACTAGCTAAGAACTGGAATATTAACGAAGTAACTATAAGAGTAATATCCCTATAAGAAATCTACCCATACCATATCTACTGAATACCTACCTATCAAATTCAGTCTCTTGTACGGTTTGAAGTTTCCATACCTCTAGTCTTGAGGCCAAATAATTTAAGATTACAATATCTGTTGAGCAATACTTCGAATTGTTACAATATTGACTTTGATTTATAATACACTTGTGATTTTGTGTTTTATTTATTTTAAGGGGGGTCACCGACTTTTTTGTTTTATCTCTCTCCTTTTCTCTTTCCCTGGCTTGCGGCCCATTCAGCCAACTGTTTGAAGACTTTTATCCCCATCCAGGTGTCGATATCTTCCTGGCGAGCGATAGCGAGCTAGCATTGTATAGAGAAATCAGGCTTCGCCGGAGACATGTTTCGATCGAAAAATGTACAAATTTAGCTTGCTATCAAAACAAAAAAATATAAATACTGGCTCGCTACCGCTCGTCAGGAAATTATTGACACCTGGTTGGGGGTAAACGTCTTAAAACAGTAGGCTGAACGGGGCCGAATGGATACAAGCCAAAGAGAGAGGGAGAGAAAGAGAAAAAAGCGTGGTGGGCTCCCTTAATAATCTAAGGGACTGCATCTAACAGACTTGTGGATCTGCTGATTATTCAACAAACTTCTATAATTCCTACATCATTAAGAGAAGATTGTTTTCTTGACCCCTTTCTCCCTCATGTCTAACCCCATTGATTTTGAGATTTTAATAAGTTTGCCCCATTAGTTAGGTGATTTTAAGATTTTCCGCCCCATTCTGTCAATTTTAAGACCTTTCGTGCCATTTAGGTGTCGATTTTATCCTGGCGAGCGATAGCGAGCCTGTAATTTAGGAGGAACCGGCTTTCAGCCGTGACATTTTTCTACCGAAAAAATTACAAATTTAACTTGAAAGGGGCTCCAGGGGGTGTACTCTTAAGCTTGATGGATATCTAGAGACCAAGCAAAAAACCTCCCCTTAACCCATACGGTACCAGGGACGTCCTTTTCATCATATTCTGCCAACTGTTAGACGATTTATTTCAGCTTAGGAAGGACCACTGGCAATAATAAGACTTCCAACTATCTCAACCAAACCTTTTAACTACCGCAGATCCTTCCCAAGCTGCATAATATCTTCTAAATATAACGAGAATAAAATAAAACACCTCGCTGGAACTCAAAGGGTTAAATCATCTGAGACCAGGTTCGAATCCCGACGGATCACAAGCTTTCATTAAAGGTGTTTGGTGTTGGAGTTAAATTAATAACAATAGAATGCATATACTGTAGATGACACGCTATTACATTTGTCTAAACTTAATTTCATCGAATATTTAAGTTTAAGATTGCTGAGATGTGTATATATATATTTGTATTTTGACACTTTAAGGGAGCACACCTCGCTTTTTGTTTTCTCTTTCTCTCCATCTCCCTTTGGCTTGTATCCATTCGGCCCCATTCAGCCTACTATTTTAAGACTTTTACCCCCATCCAGGTGTCAATATTTTCCTGGCGAGCGGTAACGAGCCAGCATATATATATATATAGTTTTGTTTTGATACCAAGCTAAATTTGTACATTTTTCGATAGACAAATTTCTCCGGCGAAGCCGGATTTCTCCATACAATGCTGGCTCGCTATCGCTCGCCAGGAAGAAATCGACACTTGGATGGGGATAAACTTCTTAAAACAGTTGGCTGAATGGGGCCAAATAGATACAAGCCAGGGAAAGCGAAAAAACGAGAGACGGATAAAACAAAAACGGTGACCCCCTTAATATCACTAATTGGCATTGCATAATTTAATTGTATTTACTTAGGCCTATGCAATACTGTTCAAATCGAATATTTTATTTGGTTTCTAAAAATATGTTTAACCCTCTCGTTAAGGCTGACGTCTATTTAATTTTATTCTGGCTAACATTAGATTATATTTCTTACATCAGGAAAAGGGTGTTCTAGTAAGGCGAGTAAAGTATCTCAAATAATTCCTTTAGTATAATTAAATATGTCTTAAAGGGTGTTCTAGTGAAGCGAGTAAAGTATCTCAAATAATTCCTTTAGTATAATTAAATATGTCTTAAAGGGTGTTATAGGGAAGCGAGTAAAGTATCTCAAATCATTCCTTAGTATAATTAAATATGTCTTAAAGGGTGTTATAGTGAAGCGAGTAAAGTATCTCAAATAATTCCTTTAGTATAATTAAATATGTCTTAAAAGGTGTTCTAGTGAAGTGAGTAAAGTATCTCAAATAATTCCTTTAGTATAATTAAATATGTCTTAAAGGGTGTTATAGTGAAGCGAGTAAAGTATCTCGAATCATTCCTTTAGTATAATTAAATATATCTTAAAGGGTGTTCTAGTGAAGCGAGTAAAGTATCTCAAATCATTCCTTTAGTATAATTAAATGTCTTAAAAGGTGTTATAGTGAAGCGAGTAAAGTATCTCAAATAATTCCTTTAGTATAATTAAATGTCTTAAAAGGTGTTATCGTGAAGCGAGTAAAGTATCTCAAATAATTCCTTTAGTATAATTAAATATGTCTTAAAAGGTGTTATAGTGAAGCGAGTAAAGTATCTCAAATAATTCCTTTAGTATAATTAAATATGTCTTAAAGGGTGTTCTAGTGAAGCGAGTAAAGTATCTCAAATAATTCCTTTAGTATAATTAAATATGTCTTGAAAGGTGTTATAGTGAAGCGAGTAAAGTATCTCAAATAATTCCTTTAGTATAATTAAATATGTCTTAAAGGGTGTTCTAGTAAAGCGAGTAAAGTATCTCTAATCATTCCTTTAGTATAATTAAATATGTCTTGATGTATTGTAATGTGGCAAGTGTAAACAATCAAGGGGGTACCCCGATAAAGGTATACATAATCAATGGGTATGTACTTTTCTACCCACGTATAAAATGGGTCTATTACCATCAATATACCTTTAAATGGAGAGAGAGAGGGAGAGAGAGAGAGAGAGAACTTCTACAAACATTAATTTCAGATAAATCACTGTGAATATACACGACTCTATATAAACTGCACAGTACCGGATTACACCAGTCCTCATTTTCATCATAAAGTAAAACAAACTTCTCTTTATCTATATATTATTTTAAGTCTTTTCAATTTGTATTTACACATTTATATCTACCAGTGTATGCAATTACGTGTACCATATCATGTTTATGTAATTATATATTTGTTTGTTTTAACCTGCTAGAACGCCAGTAGACCTTTTAGTTTTTTTCATGCGGCTCATTTTCCGATCTCTCTGACATGTGCATGTGCGTGTATGTGTATGTACAAAGGAGTACAAAGGAAATCACGCAACTAATCCCTTGACTCTCACAGGTCTTTCCTAAACTACATAACAACCTTTAGGAATGAAACGTGTACTATCTCAACTAATCCCTTGACTCTGACAGGTCTTTCCTAAACTACATAACATCTTCTAATGATAGCCAGAACAAAATATATATTGACGTAAGCTAAACCCTAAAAAGGAAGACAATTCGGAGATATGTATAGCTTCAGCCCTGACAGTAAATTGGGTGTGCCGTTATTGTGCCTCCACTGTCATTCCCCACTGTTTCCCTCCTTCCTACTCTCCCTCGTCACGTTGAATAGGAGGGTTAAGTTGGGGGGGGGGGGGAGGGGGGGGGTCATTTTGCGGTAGATGTTTTCATTTATATATTAGTTTCTAGTTTCCTCCCTAGACCTCCATCAAACTGAAAAAAAACATCCATTAGATCCGCCATCTAGATTACTATCGTTCGCCAGGAAAAAAATCGACACCTAAATAGCACGAAAGGTCTTAATATTGACAAAAAAATGGGATGAAAGGTCTTACAATCGACACACTAAAGGGGCAAACATCTTAAAATTTGAAAACTAATGGGGCTTAACATGAGGGAGAAGGGGGGCTAGAAAAAATTACCCATCTCCCCTTAAGAAGGACCTCTAGGAATCGAACGGGAACTATCTCAACTAAAATTCTCAGACTCTCACAGGTCTTTCTTAAACTAAATATATATAAAATACGCCTGCTAAACTCCGACAACTGCATAACAGTGTGGTAATCCCGACATTGACTTATGGAAGTGAAGCATGGACGTTGGTGGAGAGACTCAGACCAAGAGTGAGAGGGGTGGAAATTATTTACTTAGAGAAGTGCGTGCGGAGTTACATGGAGGGATAGACTGACGAATGAGGAAGTAAGAGGGAGGTGTGATGTGGAGGTAGATGTGCTGGAAAGTGTGAGATGGTTCGGCCATATGGAACGAATGGGAAGCGAGAGAATGACTAAGAGGATGTACGAGAGCGAGGTGGAAGGATAGAGAGGGAGAGGTAAACTGAGAGAGGTGGAAGGATGGAGTGAAGAAGTACATGAATGAAGGCGGTGCTGGTTGGGAGGAGGGGCGTCGACTGACTAGGGACAGAGGTGCATGGAGGCGTTTTGTTTGTGACCACCCCTTCGGGGATCATGGCTCAGGCAATAGATAGATAGATAGAAACCCCGAGGCTGAGATAAAGGAAGGAGAGATACATTGGTGGAAATAGTAGTACAACCCCCATTCTGCCCTCACAGTAGCCTAAATGGGTGTGCTGTTATCGTATGTCTATTGTATGTCTATTCTCAAAGTTTAGCATGCGTTAGATTTTATTATATTTTGGGTACTATTTCAACTAACCCCTTGATTCTCACAGGTCCTTCCTAAACTACATAATGTAATGATAGCCAAAATATAATCAATCTAACGCATGCTAAACTTTGAGAATAGATAAAAGGAGGAGGGAGCTATTGGTGGACTAACCGTACAGCCACTATTTTGCCCTCCCGGAATATTGGTGGACTAACCGTACAGCCACTATTTTGCCCTCCCGGAATATTGGTGGACTAACCGTACAGCCACTATTTTGCCCTCCCGGAATATTGGTGGACTAACCGTACAGCGACTATTTTGCCCTCCCGGAATATTGGTGGACTAACCGTACAGCGACTATTTTGCCCTCCCGGAATATTGGTGAACTAACCGTACAGCGACTATTTTGCCCTCCCGGAATATTGGTGGACTGACCGTACAGCCACTATTTTGCCCTCCGGAATATTAGTGGACTAACCGTACAGCCACTATTTTGCCCTCCCGGAATATTGGTGGACTAACCGTACAGCCACTATTTTGCCCTCCGGAATATTGGTGGACTAACCGTACAGCGACTATTTTGCCCTCCCGGAATATTGGTGGACTAACCGTACAGCGACTATTTTGCCCTCCCGGAATATTGGTGAACTAACCGTACAGCGACTATTTTGCCCTCCCGGAATATTGGTGGACTGACCGTACAGCCACTATTTTGCCCTCCGGAATATTAGTGGACTAACCGTACAGCCACTATTTTGCCCTCCGGAATATTAGTGGACTAACCGTACAGCCACTATTTTGCCCTCCGGAATATTAGTGGACTAACCGTACAGCCACTATTTTGCCCTCCGGAATATTAGTGGACTAACCGTACAGCCACTATTTTGCCCTCCCGGAATATTGGTGGACTAACCGTACAGCCACTATTTTGCCCTCCCGGAATATTGGTGGACCGACCGTACAGCCACTATTTTGCCCTCCGGAATATTAGTGGACTAACCGTACAGCCACTATTTTGCCCTCCCGGAATATTTGTGTGCCGTTATTGTGTCTTTATTGTTATTCACCAGTTGTTTGCCTCCTTCCTCCTCTCTTGCAACATTAACCTTATTCTTAGCATCTTCGTGGTGTAATGCATAAGGTGTTGATATTCGGTGTGAGCGTCCTGGGTTCGAATCCACGGACTGCCACATGTGTTTGTAATATTTCATTAATCGATTTTAGGAGTAGAGTTGGTTGTTGGACAGAACATAATAATTATTCAACTTAAAATGGACCTCTAGGAGTCGATCGGTTACTATCTCAGTTAAGGGGGGTCACTGGGTTTTTTGTTTGTATCTTTCTCTCCTTTTCTCTCTTTCCCTGGCTTGTATCCATTCGGCCCCATTTTTCTATCGAAAAATGTACAAATGTAGCTTGCTGTCAAAACAAAAATATATATATGCTGGGTCGCTACCGCTCGCCAGGAAAATATTGACACCTGGATGGGGGTAAACGTCTTAAAACAGTAGGCTGAATGGATACAAGCTAAAGAGAGAGGGAGAGAAAGAGAAAACAAGCGAGGGGGGCTTCTTTCATATGCCACAGGTTATCGCGAAGTTGCCCATATGTCCGACGTTATCGAGCTTTATTTATGCTATTTTACATATTTATGAGCAAATATTGGCGACAAAAATTTACAGCAGTAACATATTCCCTTGATTTTTTAAAGCGCATAACTTCTATATTCCCGTACATACCTGTATATATAACTAAAATTGCATGTAGATAAGTATCTTTGGAACCGCATGTCATTTGGGCTACTGAACTTTAAAATGAGTAAAATGAAAGAGAGAGAGAGAGAGCAAAAGATAAACAAAAAATTAGGAAAAATATACGGTAGTAAAGCAACAACCGTACATCCAATAGGCCTAGTTTCCCTCACAGTAAATTGGTCTATCATTATCTCCCTTCCCTTACCCCTCAGCCTTCACCCCTCAAGAGTACCATGACGCCTTTTCCCCTTGTATTTTGGCTTTCAAGGAAGGAATTTAGACGTATGGGATTCAGGGGTAATTGAGATATGTAGAGGGAGGGATGCCTTCTCTCGCTAATTGAGATATCTTGTACACCTTTTTTCCATCCATGGGGCAAAACCGTCTAATGCCATCAAGAGGAAAATGAAAAAGATGGATTGATGGGGAGAGAGAGAGAGAGAGAGAGAGTGTGTGTGAGAGAGAGAAGGGGTGAGGTTAATACGAAAAACAAAATGGCAAAACACTGATAAGAGGAAGGGAGTGGATAAGGCTATATTGAGGCAAGAACCGTACACCCATTAGGCCTATAGTTACCCTGGCAGTAAATTGGTCTATCATTACCGGCCTTCTATTGCTATTCATCACAACAATCCTTCCTCCTCCTCCTCCTCCTCCTCCTCCTCCTCCTCCTCCTCCTCCTCCTCCTTCCTTCCTTCCTCCTCCTCCTCCTCCTCCTCCTCCTAACATACGAATCTGACCTCCCTCCCTTGACTATCACTGTAAGATGACGATTTGATGTTTATATTTTCCTGTGTGTATGAAGGAGACAAGGGGCAAATCTGCCTGCAACAAGTGTCTCCCTCAAAGTTGAGTGATAGACAGCAAAATAATAATTTAAACAAAATTGTGTATTGCGGCGTGCTCGTTTAGTGTAGTGAAATTAATAAGAGGAGGAGGTGTTTGTAAAAGTTAGCTGGATTACTCTCTGTTGGTATCACAGCTGGATTACTCTCTGTTGGTATCACTCTAGCCAAGAGTTAATTGAGATAGCGTGTATACTCTTTCATACGTAGGGAAAAATCTTCTAATGCTATTGGTAAGAAAATGATAGTGATATATTGGGGTAAAAACGGAGAAAACGGAAAGGGGAAAAAATATATTGAGGCACAAGGCGTACATCCATTAGGCCTAGTTACCCTGGCAGGAAATTGGCGCGCTATTATCTGCCTTCAATTGCTATTCATCACAACATTCCTTCCTCCTCCTCCCACCATACTACTCTGACCTACCAACCTTCACCCCTCTCAGTCTAACAAACACACTACCGGCATCTCCTCCCAGACCATATTACACTGGCTCTATATACTGCGTCGTTAAGGGGAGGTATTTAGTTTGTTCCCTAGACCTCCATCAAGCTTAAAATTACACCCCCCTAGAGTCCCTTTCAAGATAAGTTTGTATATTTTTCGGTAGAAAAATTTCCCGGCCGAAGGCCGCTTCCTCTTAAATTACAGGCTCGCTATCGCTCGCCAGGATAAAATCGACACCTGAATGGCACGAAAGGTCTTAATATGGGGTGAAAGTTCTTAAAATCGCTAAACTAATGGGGCAAACGTTTTATATCAAAAGCAATGGGGCTAAACAAGAGGGAGAAAGGAGTAAAGAAAAAAGTCCCTCAAGTGGAAATCTCCCCTTAAGTATACGGTACTGATTCAAATGGCTGCGTATATATATATTCATGTTCACGGCCTATATTTCCTCAGACAGTAAGCTGATCTGCGTCTGTTTCCCCTTTATTGCTAAATGTGTTTCAGTCAGTGGTTATCTAAAACTTTATATAGGTATGTGTGGTAGGTCGGTACGTTAATCATCCACTCCCTCCTGAAGACTACTTACTGCTCTATAAATCATTACAACACTACATATAGTTAGACGCACACACAGTATTCTTTATTGATCATAATGACTGTTTTAACCCCTATAGGATACGATGACGCGTTTCTTCAATACATTCTGGCTATCATTAGGCGATTGTATGCAGCTATGTTAGGATCTATAAGAAATAAAGGGGTAGCGTACCAGTATATATCAACTGACCCTCTGACTTCCAAAATTTCTTCCTAAACTGAATAAAATTCCCTAATGATACTCAAAGTAAAAAAAAGAAGTGTCCTCGACTAAAGATACGCTAGGTGTTAACCACATACAGTAGGTGTAAGTAAGGGCATACTACCTAACAATGGCCCCACAAAGAACAAAATAACCCCATAGACCAGGGTTCCCAACCTGTTTAGGACCGTCCCCCCCCCCCCCCCCCTTTGGTCATGGCTTTATTTATGATGCACCTCCCCCCCCCCCCCCCCCCACCCTCCCTGGTGCCTAAAAAACGATGATTTCATCCGTTCTATATGAAGACTTAAGATGCAAGATGGGTGACCAGTAGCGACATTGGTATAGCGCTCGGTTTCTAACCGGGAGGACCGAGTTCGATTCTCGGCTGGTGGAGATGTTTGGGCAATCTCCTCACACCCCTTGCCTCTGTTTTGCCTGACAGTAAAATAGGTTACGCGGCAGGGTGAAAAGGGGTCTTCGGAGTTCGGATCCTCCGGCCCTTCAACAACAAACAGAAAAGATGCAAGATACCGTAAAAAGGCGCAAAATTAAAAAATCTGCATGCAAGGAATATAACAGGTTGATGATTTAATGGTTGCTCAAAATGATGGTTGTGAAGTATTCCTATCAAAGTTTGATATTCATACTCATCTGTGGTAATACCCTGTATGTATCTGAATGGCCTAGCCCTATTATGAACTTTGGTTAACCCACGGTCCCCCTAGCAATGCTAAACGCCCCCTCCCCCCCCCCAGGGGGGGAGGGGGGGGGGGGGGGGGCGTGCCCCAAGGTTGGGGCATTACATTAGACGGACAATGAAGAAATATTTTATCCACTCCTTGGAACACCTACTGTAAGCCCATCATGCTGTACTGTGGAACATACATAAAGTTGTACAAATTCGAAACTCTGGACCTTCTGTACCGACGACGTCTTTTGAAGAAAAAAATCTAGAGACATTTAGACGATTTTATGAAGCTTAGGAAGGATATATGGTAGCTAAAATAATTAATTGAGGTAGTCTGTAGCCATTTTAATTGGTAACGTTTTTAAAGCTGAATAAAATCGTCACCGTTACTGAAAGGGTCAAAGCCAAGTTCTGAGGCATCTGGGGCTATAATGAAGCCATTGTATTGTCTCGTTCGCATTCGATACGGATTCAAATGATGGGTACGTCGCTATTTATGCTCTTAAGGGGGAGATGGCTCATTTTTCTGGTGCCCCCCCCCCCCTTCTTCCTCATGTTTAGTCGTTTTTAAGACGTTCGACCCATTAGTTTGGCGTTAGACCTTTCACCCCATTTATTTGTCAATGTTAAGACTGTTCGTGTCATTTAGGTGTCGATTTTATTCCTGGCGAGCAATAGCGAGCCTGTAATTTAAGAGGAACCGGCCTTCGGCCAGAACATATTTCTATCGAAAAATTTACACATTTTTCTTGAAGGAGGGTCTTGAGCGGGGTTTTTTTTTTTTTTTTTTAGTTTAATGGAGGTCTAGGGAGGAAACTAATAAATATATAAAAAGACACATACAGTATATGAGCAAATAAATACGCCCATCCCCCCTTAACTGAACCTCCCCTTCCCTCTCATTTCTAACCCATCTGTCCCCCTCCTAATGTCCTAATCCTGCCACGGACATTAGTTCCAGGGCAGTAGTTCCCTTTCCAATTTTCCCTTACCCACTCTAAACCACTGTTTGGACACTTTGATCCTCACTGTTTTGGAGGACAAGCAGCCTAGAGGGGTCGCTAGATCTGTTGTTGCTTGATTGCCTTTGTACTCCTTTATTTCCTTCCCTGTCGCGTAAGGGAAAACACACAGAAATCCCTTAGCACAGCATAACTCCTTCGGTACCGGCGACGTCTTTTTTATTTTCTTCTAGCTACTATTAGACGATATTGTTCAGCTTAAAAAGGCCCTCTAGCAATTAAGCGGCTTTGAACTATATCTCAATTAACCCTTTATTCTACCACAGATCCTTCTTAAGCTGCACAAAATCCTCTAAATATAGCTAGAATAAAATGAAAAAGACGTCGCCGGTACAGAAGGGGTTAAGCGAGTGAAAAACAATATACTGCAACAACAACGATGACTACATGTGGCAATTGCACGACGACCGTATAATTCATGCAACACAAGAGCCACAACACCACTTGCCAAAGCCACACACACACACATGTTGACAACGGCAGAGGCACACCAGAGCTTTTATCGACAATTTTCCACCAACATTTCTGGCATCTTTGATATCGGTACTAGGAAACTTAAGGGGGGTGACCTGCTTTTTGTTATTTCTGTCCTTTTCTCTCTTTCTCTGGCTTGTATCCATTCGGCCGCATTCAGCCAACTATTTAAGACGTTTTATCCCCATCTAGGTGTCGATTTCTTCCTGGCCAGCGATAGCGAGCCAGCATTATATGAAGAAATCCGGCTTCGCCGGAGACGTACAAATTTAGCCTGCTGTCAAACAAAAATAAAAAAATATGCTGGCTCGCTACCGCACACCAGTAAAAAATTGACACCTGGGTGGGGATAAACGTCTTAAAACAGTAGGCTGAATGGGGCCAAATGGATACAAGCCAGAGAAAGATAGAAAAGGACAGAACCAAAACAGGTCACCCCCCCTACTGTACAGGTGACGTCCTTATCATTATAATATATCTGGCAACAATTAGACGATTGTATTAAGTTTAGGAAAGACCTTTAACCCATTGAAAGGCTACGAAGTCTCTCAAGTAATCCTTTGAGTTACCACAGATCCTTCCAAAGCTGAACAAAATTGTCTATAGCATATAATGAACAGGACGTCAACGGTACAGTAGGGGTTAAGGGGACAGGGGTTATTTTTGGGGGGGTCTATTTATTTATTTATATATTAATTTATACATTGTATCCATTCGGCCCCATTCAGCCAACTGTTTTAAGACGTTTATCTCCATCCAGGTGTCGATTTTCTTCCTGGCGAGCGATAGCGAGCCAGCATTGTATGGAGAAATCTGGCTTCAGAGAAATTTTTCTATCGAAAAATTTACAAATTTAGCTTGCTGTCCAAACAAATATATATATATGCTGGCTCGCTACCGCTCGCCAGGAAAATATTGACACCTGGATGGGGGTAAACGTCTTAAAACAGTAGGCTGAAAGGGGCCGAATGGATACAAACCAAAGAGAGAAAGAGAAAACAAGCGAGGTGGGCTCCCTTAAATGGGTAGATTATTACACCCTATATTTACCCCTTCGTTACCCATAATCGTCGACAGTGTACCAGACCAGATATGCCCAAGATAGTTGCAGATAAAAGCGCCCGTGTGACATCGTTTAAGGGGGGATGGGCCGGTTTTCTGGACCACTTTCTCCCTCATGCTTAACCCCATTAGTTTTCAGATTTTAAGATGTTTGTCCCATTAGTTAGTCGATTTTAAGACCTTTCCCCCCCATTTCTTCGTCACTATTTAGACCTTTCGTGCTATTTAGGTGTTGATTTTTTCCCCTGGCGAACGATAGTGAGCCTGTAATGTTGGAAGAACCGGCCTTCGGCCGGGAAATTTTTCTACCGAAAAATGTACAAATTAATCTAGAAGGGGGATCTAATGGATGTTTTTTTTTTAAATTGATGGAGGTCTAGGGAGGAAACTAGAAAAATAATTTAATGAAACATGCAAAACTCGCTCAAAAAGTGAACCATCTCCCCTTAAATTTCCCATGCAAGACAAGGAAATATGACGCTCCTTGCAGCACGAATCACATCATTACGCGATCAATATACACTGTGCCTCAGCTCTATATGCATAACGTGTGTAATACGCAGCTTAGTTACTAGGGTTCAATTAGGATATCAAGGGTACAACTACGTAGCTACGGTCTTCTTGTTCAACCCTATCTGGTGCGAGGCAGATCTTTTGTGGACCCTCCCTGTTTCACTCCATTAGTTTGGCGATTGTAAGATATTGCATTGGGATGGAAATTGTGCTGTACTTTGCTTCAGTACATCAC
>JBAKBP010031078.1:0-24901 GCA_037953745.1 Lithodes maja | reverse complement strand
CTTACCAGAATACAAAGTATCAACATGCATCAAAGGTGTAGTAGGCAAATTGCAGGATTCAGGGTATAGGCTAGCCGATTCATTCATAGGCAGTAATGTTAAGCTAGACATGTTGATCGGTGCCGATTATTACTATGACTTAGTGCTCCCAGGATATAAACGGGAGGGTAATCTAGTGTTGTTGCCCACCGAGTTTGGGTACGTGATTAGTGGGTCATACAAGGATCATGTAGCCAATACCAATGTTGAAGTCGCGACAGTGTTAAAAATTGCGGTCAGTTCAATTAGTGAGTATCTACAGACAGACAATGAACCATGTAGTCAAGATTTGAATACATTGTGGGATATGGACAATTGAGGTATCAAGTCAGGAGAGATAGATGCAGAGGCTAGGGATACACTTAAATTGTATGATGAAGCTGTAACCTATTTACCCGAGGAAAACCAGTATTGTGTCCGTTTGCCGTGGCGCAGAAACAGAGGCAACTTACCGTACAATTACGGTCTGGCGATAGGAAGGTTGCAGAAGAAATTTATCGCGAATCCGGCGTATTGTCAGCAGTACTGTAATGTTGTTAAGGATCAGCTAAATCGCGGGTTCATAGAGTCCACTGATGAGGAAATTATCACCGATTCGCCTACACATTATCTTGCCCACCACAGGGTTGAACGTGACAGCAAAACTACTCCCATACTCGTCGTGTTTGACTGTTCGGCCAAATTATCACCTTCGGCCTTAAGCCTCAATGATTGCCTGTATGCGGGACCCTCTTTGGTTCCAGATTTGGCGAAGGTGGTGTTGAGGTTTAGATGCAAGCCGTACGGGTTTATAAGCGATATCGAGAAGGCGTTCCTCATGCGATAGAGACAGTGATCCGCAATGATATCCGCGATAGAGACAGTACACGCTTTCTGTGGCCTAGAGACCCCTTTAACGCAGATTTACCATGTGATATTTTTTGTTTTAAAGTTGTATTGTTCAGTGCTACCTGTTCACCATACAGCCAACCAGCCACCACACAGCTAACCAGCCACCACACAGCCAACCAGCCAGCACACAGCTAACCAACCACCACACAGCCAACCACCACACAGCCAGCCAGCCACCACATAGTCAGCCCGCCAGCACACTGCCATCCAGCCAGCACACAGCTAACCAGCCACCACAGAGCCAATCACCACACAGCCACCACACAGCTAACCAGCCACCATACATCCATCCAGCCACCACACAGCTAACAAGCCACCACCCAGCCAGCCACCACACAACCAGCCAGCCACCACACAGCCAGCCACCATATAGCTAACCAGCCACCACCCAGCCAACCAGCCACCACACAGCTAACCAGCCACCACACAGCCATCCACCCACCACACAGCTAGCCAGCCACCAAACAGCCAGCCAGCCAGCCACCACACAGCTATCCAGCCACCATACAGCCAACCAGCCACCACACAGAGTCCAGCCACCACACAGTCAACCAGCCACCACACAGCAAACCAACCACCACACAGCCAGCCACCACATAGTCAGCCCGCCAGCACACTGCCATCCAGCCAGCACACAGCTAACCAGCCACCACAGAGCCAATCACTACACAGCCACCACACAGCTAACCAGCCACCATACATCCATCCAGCCACCACACAGCTAACAAGCCACTACCAAGCCAGCCACCACACAACCCGCCAGCCACTACACAGCCAACCACCACATAGCCATCACACAGCTAACCAGTCACCACACAGCCAACAACCACACAGCCAACCAGCCACCACATAGCTAACCAGCCACCACACAGCCCACCAGCCACCACACAGGCAACCAGCCACCACAGAGCCACCAGACAGGCAGCCAACCACCACACAGCTAACCAGCCACCACACAGCCAGCCAGCCATCACAAAGCTAACCAGCCACCACACAGCCAGCCAGCCACCACACAGCTAACCAGCCACCACACAGCCAGCCATCCACCACACAGCTAACCAGCCACCACAAAGCCAGCCAGCCACCACACAGCCAACCATCCACCACACAGCTAACCAGCCACCACACAGGCAACCAGCCACCACATAGCTAACCACCCACCACACAACCAACTAGCCACCACACAGGCAACCAGCCACCACACAGCTAACCAACCACCACACAGCCAACCAGCCACCACACAGGCAACCAGCCACCAAACAGCCAGCCAGGCACCACACAGCTAACCAGCCACCACACAGCTAACCAGCCACCACACATCCAACCAGCCACCACACAGCTAACCAGCCACCACATACCTAACCAGCCACCACACAGCTAACCAGCCACCACACAGCTAACCAGCCACCACACATGTAGCCAGCTACCACACAGCTAATCAGCCACCACACAGCTAACCAGCCACCACACAGCCAGCCAGCCACCACACTGCTAACCAGCAACCACACAGCTAACCAGCCACCACACAGCCAACCAGCCACAACACAGCTAACCAACCACCACATAGCTAACCAGCCACCACAGAGCTAACCAGGCACCACACAGCCAGCCACCACACAACTAACCGGCCACCACACAGCTAACCAACCACCACACAGCTAACAAGCCACCACACAGCTAACAAGCCACCACACAGCTCACCAGCCACCACACAGCCAACAAACCACCACACAGCTAACAAGCCACCACACAGCTAACCAGCCAGCACACAGCTAACAGCCACCACACAGCTAACCAGCCACCACACAGCCATCCAGCCACCACACAGCCAACCAGCCACCACACAGCTAACCACCTGCCACACAGCTAACCAAAACTACAGAGCCATCCAACCACCACACAGCTAACCAGCCACCACACAACCATCCAGCCACCACACAGCTAACCAGCCACCACACAGCCAGCCAGCCACCACACAGCCAACCAGCCACCACACAGCTAACCAGCCACCACACAGTCAACCAGCCACCACACAGCCAACCAACCACCACACATCTAACCAGCCAACCAGCCACCACACAGCTAACCAGCCACCACACAGGCAACCAGCCACCACACAGGCAACCAGCCACCACACAGCTAACCAACCACCACACAGCCAACAAGCCACCACACAGCCAACAACCACACAGCCAACCAGCCACCACACAGCTAACTAGCCACCACACAGCCCACCAGCCACCACAGAGGCAACCAGCCACCACGGAGCCACCAGACAGGCAGCCAACCACCACACAGCTAACCAGCCACCACACAGCCAGCCAGCCACTACAAAGCTAACCAGCCACCACACAGCCCACCAGCCACCACACAGGCAACCAGCCACCATATAGCCACCAGACAGGCAGCCAACCACCACACAGCTAACCAGCCACCACACAGCCAGCCAGCCACCACAGAGCTAAGCAGCCACCACACAGCCAGCCAGCCACCACACAGCTAACCAGCCACCACACAGCCATCCAGCCACCACACAGCTAACCAGCCACCACACAGCCAGCCAGCCACCACACAGCCAACCATCCACCACACAGCTAACCAGCCACCACACAGGCAACCAGCCACCACATAGCTAACCAGCCACCACACAGCCAACTAGCCACCATACAGGCAACCAGCCACCACACAGCTAACCAACCACCACACAGCCAACCAGCCACCACACAGGCAACCGGCCACCACACAGCCAGCCAGACACCACACAGCTAACCAGCCACCACACAGCTAACCAGCCACCACACATCCAACCAGCCACCACACAGCTAACCAGCCACCACATAGCTAATCAGCCACCACACAGCTAACCAGCCACCACACAGCCAGCCAGCCACCACACTGCTAACCAGCAACCACACAGCTAACCAGCCACCACACAGCCAACCATCCACAACACAGCTAACCAACCACCACATAGCTAACCAGCCACCACAGAGCTAACCAGGCACCACACAGCCAGCCACCACACAGCGAACCAGCCACCACACAGCTAACCAACCACCACACAGCCAACCAGCCACCACACAGCTAACAAGCCACCACACAGCTAACAAGCCACCACACAGCTAACCAGCCACCACACAGCCAACCAACCACCACACAGCTAACCAGCCACCACACAGCTAACCAGCCAAAACACAGCTAACAGCCACCACACAGCTAACCAGCCACCACACAGCTAACCAGCCACCACACAGGCAACCAGCCACCACACAGCTAACCACCTGCCACACAGCTAACCAACCACCACACAGCCATCCACCCACCACACAGCTAACCAGCCACCACACAACCATCCAGCTACCACACAGCTGAGCAGCCACCACACAGCCAGCCAGCCACCACACAGCCAACCAGCCACCACACAGCTAACCAGCCACCACACAGTCAACCAGCCAACACACAGCCAACCAACCACCACACAGCTAACCAGCCACCACACAGCCAACCAGCCACCACACAGCTAACCAGCCACCACACAGGCAACCAGCCACAACACAGCTAACCAACCACCACACAGCCAACAACCACACAGCCAACCAGCCACCACACAGCTAACTAGCCACCACACAGCCCACCAGCCACCACACAGGCAACCATCCACCACATAGCCACCAGACAGGCCGCCAACCACTACACAGCTAACCAGCCACCACACAGCCAGCCAGCCACCACAAAGCTAACCAGCCACCACACAGCCAGCCAGCCACCACACAGCTAACCAGCCACCACACAACCATCCAGCCACCACACAGGTAACCAGCCATCACACAGCCAGCCAGCCACCACAAAGCCAACCAGCCTCCATACAGCCAACCAGCCACCCCTCAGCCAACCAGCCACCACACACCCAGCCAGCTACCACACAGCCAACCAACCACCACACAGCTAACCAGCCACCACACAGCCAACCAGCCACCACACAGCTAACCAGCCACCACACCGGCAACCAGCCACTACACAGCTAACCAACCACCACACAGCCACCACACAGCCAACCACCACACAGCCAACCAGCCACCACACAGCTAACCAGCCACCACACAGCCAGCCACCCACACAGCAAACCAGCCACCTGACAGCTAACCAGCCACCACAAAGCCAGCCACCACACAGATAACCAGCCACCGAATAGCTAACAAGCTACCACACAGCTAACCAGCCACCACACAGCCACCACACAGCCAACCAACCACGACACAGCTAACCAGCCACCACACAGCTAACCAGCCACCACACAGCTTACACCCACCACACAGCTAATCAGCCCCCACACAGCTAACCAGCCACCACACAGCCATCCAGCCATCACACAGCCAACCAGCCACCACACAGCTAACCACCCGCCACACAGCTAACCAACCACCACACAGCCAACCAACCACCACACAGCTAACCAGCCACCACACAGCTTACACGCACCACACAGCTAATCAGCCACCATACAGCTAACCAGCCACCACACAGCCATCCAGCCATCACACAGCCAACCAGCCACCACACAGCCATCACACAGCCAACCAGCCACCACACAGCTAACCACCCGCCACACAGCTAACCAACCACCACACAGCCATCCAACCACCACACAGCTAACCAGCCACCACACAACCATCCAGCTACCACACAGCTAACCAGCCACCACACAGCCAGCCAGCCACCACACAGCCAACCAGCCACCACACAGCTAACCAGCCACCACACAGTCAACCAGCCACCAAACAGCCAACCAACCACCACACAGCTAACCAGCCACCACACAGCCAACCAGCCACCACACAGCTAACCAGGCACCGCACAGGCAACCATCCACCACACAGCTAACCATCCACCACACAGCCAACCAGCCACCACACAGCCAACAACCACACAGCCATCCAGCCACCAAACAGCTAACCAGCCACCACACAGCCCACCAGCCACCACACAGGCAACCAGCCACCACATAGCCACCAGACAGGCAGCCAACCACCACACAGCTAACCAGCCACCACACAGCCAGCCAGCCACCACAGAGCAAAGCAGCCACCACACAGCCAGCCAGCCACCACACAGCTAACCATCCACCACACAGCCAACCAGCCACCACGCAGGCAACCGGCCACCACACAGCCAGCCATGCACCTCACAGCTAACCAGTCACCAAACAGCTAACCAGCCACCACACATCCAACCAGCCACCACACAGCTAACCAGCCACCACATAGCTAACCAGCCACCACCCAGCTAACCAGCCACCACACATGTAGCCAGCTACCACACAGCTAATCAGCTACCACACAGCTAACCAGCCACCACACAGCCAGCCAGCCACCACACTGCTAACCAGCAACCACACAGCTAACCAGCCACCACACAGCCAACCAGCCACAACACAGCTAACCAACCACCACATAGCTAATCAGCCACCACAGAGCTAACCAGGCACCACACAGCCAGCCACCACACAACTAACCGGCCACCACACAGATAACCAACCACCACACAGCTATCAAGCCACTACACAGCTAACAAGCCACCACACAGCTAACCAGCCACCACACAGCCACCACACAGCCAACAAATCACCACACAGCTAACAAGCCACCACACAGCTAACCAGCCACCACACAGCTAACCAGCCACCACACAGCCATCCAGCCACCACACAGCCAACCAGCCACCACACAGCTAACCACCTGCCACACAGCTAACCAACCACTACACAGCCATCCATCCACCACACAGCTAACCAGCCACCACACAGCTAACCAGGCACCGCACAGGCAACCATCCACCACACAGCTAACTAACCACCACACAGCCAACCAGCCACCACACAGCCAACAACCACACAGCCATTCTGCCACCACACAGCTAACCAGCCACCACACAGCCCACCAGCCACCACACAGGCAACCAGCCACCACATAGCCACCAGACAGGCAGCCAACCACCACACAGCTAACCAGCCACCACACAGCCAGCCAGCCACCACAGAGCTAAGCAGCCACCACACAGCCAGCCAGCCACCACACAGCTAACCAGCCACCACACAGCCATCCAGCCACCACACAGCTAACCAGCCACCATACAGCCAGCCAGCCACCACACAGCCAACCATCCACCACACAGCTAACCAGCCACCACACAGGCAACCAGCCACCACATAGCTAACCATCCACCACACAGCCAACTAGCCACCATACAGGCAACCAGCCACCACACAGCTAACCAACCACCACACAGCCAACCAGCCACCACACAGGCAACCGGCCACCACACAGCCAGCCAGACACCACACAGCTAACCAGCCACCACACAGCTAACCAGCCACCACACATCCAACCAGCCACCACACAGCTAACCAGCCACCACATAGCTAACCAGCCACCACACAGCTAACCAGCCACCACACATGTAGCCAGCCACCACACAGCTAATCAGCCACCACACAGCTAACCAGCCACCACACAGCCAGCCAGCCACCACACTGCTAACCAGCAACCACACAGCTTACCAGCCACCACACAGCCAACCAGCTACAACACAGCTAACCAACCACCACATAGCTAACCAGCTACCACAGAGCTAACCAGGCACCACACAGCCAGCCACCACACAGCGAACCAGCCACCACACAGCTAACCAACCACCACACAGCCAACCAGCCACTACACAGCTAACCAACCACCACACAGCCACCACACAGCCAACCACCACACAGCCAACCAGCCACCACACAGCTAACCAGCCACCACACAGCCAGCCACCCACACAGCAAACCAGCCACCTGACAGCTAACCAGCCACCACAAAGCCAGCCACCACACAGATAACCAGCCACCGAATAGCTAACAAGCTACCACACAGCTAACCAGCCACCACACAGCCACCACACAGCCAACCAACCACGACACAGCTAACCAGCCACCACACAGCTAACCAGCCACCACACAGCTTACACCCACCACACAGCTAATCAGCCCCCACACAGCTAACCAGCCACCACACAGCCATCCAGCCATCACACAGCCAACCAGCCACCACACAGCTAACCACCCGCCACACAGCTAACCAACCACCACACAGCCAACCAACCACCACACAGCTAACCAGCCACCACACAGCTTACACGCACCACACAGCTAATCAGCCACCATACAGCTAACCAGCCACCACACAGCCATCCAGCCATCACACAGCCAACCAGCCACCACACAGCCATCACACAGCCAACCAGCCACCACACAGCTAACCACCCGCCACACAGCTAACCAACCACCACACAGCCATCCAACCACCACACAGCTAACCAGCCACCACACAACCATCCAGCTACCACACAGCTAACCAGCCACCACACAGCCAGCCAGCCACCACACAGCCAACCAGCCACCACACAGCTAACCAGCCACCACACAGTCAACCAGCCACCAAACAGCCAACCAACCACCACACAGCTAACCAGCCACCACACAGCCAACCAGCCACCACACAGCTAACCAGGCACCGCACAGGCAACCATCCACCACACAGCTAACCATCCACCACACAGCCAACCAGCCACCACACAGCCAACAACCACACAGCCATCCAGCCACCACACAGCTAACCAGCCACCACACAGCCCACCAGCCACCACACAGGCAACCAGCCACCACATAGCCACCAGACAGGCAGCCAACCACCACACAGCTAACCAGCCACCACACAGCCAGCCAGCCACCACAGAGCAAAGCAGCCACCACACAGCCAGCCAGCCACCACACAGCTAACCAACCACCACACAGCCAACCAGCCACCACGCAGGCAACCGGCCACCACACAGCCAGCCATGCACCTCACAGCTAACCAGTCACCAAACAGCTAACCAGCCACCACACATCCAACCAGCCACCACACAGCTAACCAGCCACCACATAGCTAACCAGCCACCACCCAGCTAACCAGCCACCACACATGTAGCCAGCTACCACACAGCTAATCAGCTACCACACAGCTAACCAGCCACCACACAGCCAGCCAGCCACCACACTGCTAACCAGCAACCACACAGCTAACCAGCCACCACACAGCCAACCAGCCACAACACAGCTAACCAACCACCACATAGCTAATCAGCCACCACAGAGCTAACCAGGCACCACACAGCCAGCCACCACACAACTAACCGGCCACCACACAGATAACCAACCACCACACAGCTATCAAGCCACCACACAGCTAACAAGCCACCACACAGCTAACCAGCCACCACACAGCCACCACACAGCCAACAAACCACCACACAGCTAACAAGCCACCACACAGCTAACCAGCCACCACACAGCTAACCAGCCACCACACAGCCATCCAGCCACCACACAGCCAACCAGCCACCACACAGCTAACCACCTGCCACACAGCTAACCAACCACTACACAGCCATCCATCCACCACACAGCTAACCAGCCACCACACAGCTAACCAGGCACCGCACAGGCAACCATCCACCACACAGCTAACTAACCACCACACAGCCAACCAGCCACCACACAGCCAACAACCACACAGCCATTCTGCCACCACACAGCTAACCAGCCACCACACAGCCCACCAGCCACCACACAGGCAACCAGCCACCACATAGCCACCAGACAGGCAGCCAACCACCACACAGCTAACCAGCCACCACACAGCCAGCCAGCCACCACAGAGCTAAGCAGCCACCACACAGCCAGCCAGCCACCACACAGCTAACCAGCCACCACACAGCCATCCAGCCACCACACAGCTAACCAGCCACCATACAGCCAGCCAGCCACCACACAGCCAACCATCCACCACACAGCTAACCAGCCACCACACAGGCAACCAGCCACCACATAGCTAACCATCCACCACACAGCCAACTAGCCACCATACAGGCAACCAGCCACCACACAGCTAACCAACCACCACACAGCCAACCAGCCACCACACAGGCAACCGGCCACCACACAGCCAGCCAGACACCACACAGCTAACCAGCCACCACACAGCTAACCAGCCACCACACATCCAACCAGCCACCACACAGCTAACCAGCCACCACATAGCTAACCAGCCACCACACAGCTAACCAGCCACCACACATGTAGCCAGCCACCACACAGCTAATCAGCCACCACACAGCTAACCAGCCACCACACAGCCAGCCAGCCACCACACTGCTAACCAGCAACCACACAGCTTACCAGCCACCACACAGCCAACCAGCTACAACACAGCTAACCAACCACCACATAGCTAACCAGCTACCACAGAGCTAACCAGGCACCACACAGCCAGCCACCACACAGTGAACCAGCCACCACACAGCTAACCAACCACCACACAGCCAACCAGCCACCACACAGCTAACAAGCCACCACACAGCTAACAAGCCACCACACTGCTAACCAGCCACCACACAGCCAACCAACCACCACACAGCTAACCAGCCACCACACAGCTAACCAGCCAAAACACAGCTAACAGCCACCACACAGCTAACCAGCCACCACACAGCTAACCAGCCACCACACAGGCAACCAGCCACCACACAGCTAACCACCTGCCACACAGCTAACCAACCACCACACAGCCATCCAACCACCACACAGCTAACCAGCCACCACACAACCATCCAGCTACCACACAGCTAACCAGCCACCACACAGCCAGCCAGCCACCACAAAGCCAACCAGCCACCACACAGCTAACCAGCCACCACACAGTCAACCAGCCACCACACAGCCAACCAACCACCACACAGCTAACCAGCCACCACACAGCCAACCAGCCACCACACAGCTAACCAGCCACCACACAGCCAACCAGCCACCACACAGCTAACCAGCCACCACACAGGTAACCAGCCACAACACAGCTAACCAACCACCACACAGCCAACAACCACACAGCCAACCAGCCACCACACAGCTAACTAGCCACCACACAGCCCACCAGCCACCACACAGGCAACCATCCACCACATAGCCACCAGACAGGCAGCCAACCACTACACAGGTAACCAGCCACCACACAGCCAGCCAGCCACCACAAAGCTAACCAGCCACCACACAGCCAGCCAGCCACCACACAGCTAACCAGCCACCACACAACCATCCAGCCACCACACAGGCAACCAGCCATCACACAGCCAGCCAGCCACCACACAGCCAACCATCCACCACACAGCTAACCAGCCACCACACAGGCAACCAGCCACCACACAGGCAACCATCCACCACATAGCCACCAGACAGGCAGCCAACCACTACACAGCTAACCAGCCACCACACAGCCAGCCAGCCACCACAAAGCTAACCAGCCACCACACAGCCAGCCAGCCACCACACAGCTAACCAGCCACCACACAACCATCCAGCCACCACACAGCTAACCAGCCACCACAGCCAGCCAGCCACCACACAGCCAACCATCCACCACACAGCTAACCAGCCACCACACAGGCAACCAGCCACCACACAGCTAACCAACCACCACACAGCCAACCAGCCACCACACAGGCAACCGGCCACCACACAGCCAGCCATGCACCTCACAGCTAACCAGTCACCACACAGCTAACCAGCCACCACACATCCAACCAGCCACCACACAGCTAACCAGCCACCACATAGCTAACCAGCCACCACACAGCTAACCAGCCACAACACATGTAGCCAGCTACCACACAGCTAATCAGCTACCACACAGCTAACCAGCCACCACACAGCCAGCCAGCCACCACACTGCTAACCAGCAACCACACAGCTAACCAGCCACCACACAGCCAACCAGCCACAACACAGCTAACCAACCACCACATAGCTAATCAGCCACCACAGAGCTAACCAGGCACCACACAGCCAGCCACCACACAACTAACCGGCCACCACACAGATAACCAACCACCACACAGCTATCAAGCCACCACACAGCTAACAAGCCACCACACAGCTAACCAGCCACCACACAGCCACCACACAGCCAACAAACCACCACACAGCTAACAAGCCACCACACAGCTAACCAGCCACCACACAGCTAACCAGCCACCACACAGCCATCCAGCCACCACACAGCCAACCAGCCACCACACAGCTAACCACCTGCCACACAGCTAACCAACCACTACACAGCCATCCATCCACCACACAGCTAACCAGCCACCACACAACCATCCAGCCACCACACAGCTAACCAGCCACCACACAGCCAGCCAGCCACCACACAGCCAACCAGCCACCACACAGCTAACCAGCCACCACACAGTCAACCAGCCACCACACAGCCAACCAACCACCACACATCTAACCAGCTAACCAGCCACCACACAGGCAACCAGCCACCACACAGCTAACCAACCACCACACAGCCAACCAGCCACCACACAGCCAACAACCACACAGCCAACCAGCCACCACACAGCTAACTAGCCACCACACAGCCCACCAGCCACCACAGAGGCAACCAGCCACCACGGAGCCACCAGACAGGCAGCCAACCACCACACAGCTAACCAGCCACCACACAGCCAGCCAGCCACCACAAAGCTAACCAGCCACCACACAGCCATCCAGCCACCACACAGCTAACCAGCCACCACACCACCACACAGCCAACCATCCACCACACAGCTAACCAGCCACCACACAGGCAACCAGCCACCACACAGCCAACTAGCCACCACAGCTAACCAGCCACCACACAGGCAACCAACCACCACACAGCTAACCAACCACCACACAGCCAACCAGCCACCACACAGGCAACCGGCCACCACACACCCAGCCAGCCACCACACAGCCAACCAACCACCACACAGCTAACCAGCCACCACACAGCCAACCAGCCACCACACAGCTAACCAGCCACCACACAGGCAACCAGCCACCACACAGCTAACCAACCACCACACAGCCAACCAGCCACCACACAGCCAACCACCACACAGCCAACCAGCCACCACACAGCTAACCAGCCACCACACACCCAGCCAGCCACCACACAGCCAACCAACCACCACACAGCTAACCAGCCACCACACAGCCAACCAGCCACCACACAGCTAACCAGCCACCACACAGGCAACCAGCCACCACACAGCTAACCAACCACCACACAGCCAACCAGCCACCACACAGCCAACCACCACACAGCCAACCAGCCACCACACAGCTAACCAGCCACCACACAGCCAGCCACCCACACAGCAAACCAGCCACCACACAGCGAACCAGCCACCACAAAGCCAGCCACCACACAGATAACCAGCCACCACACAGCTAACCATCCACCACACATCCAACCAGCCACCACACAGCTAACCAGCCACCAAATAGGTAACAAGCCACCACACAGCTAACCAGCCACCACACCGGCAACCAGCCACCACACAGCTAACCAACCACCACACAGCCAACCAGCCACCACACAGCCAACCACCACACAGCCAACCAGCCACCACAAAGCTAACCAGCCACCACACAGCCAGCCACCCACACAGCAAACCAGCCACCAGACAGCTAACCAGCCACCACAAAGCCAGCCACCACACAGATAACCAGCCACCACACAGCTAACCATCCACCACACATCCAACCAGCCACCACACAGCTAACCAGCCACCAAATAGCTAACAAGCAACCACACAGCTAACCAGCCACCACACAGCCAACCAGCCACCACACAGCTAACCAGCCACCACACAGCCAGCCACCCACACAGCAAACCAGCCACCAGACAGCTAACCAGCCACCACAAAGCCAGCCACCACACAGATAACCAGCCACCACACAGCTAACCGTCCACCACACATCCAACCAGCCACCACACAGCTAACCAGCCACCAAATAGCTAACAAGCAACCACACAGCTAACCAGCCACCACACAGCCACCACACAGCCAACCAACCACGACACAGCTAACCAGCCACCACACAGCTAACCAGCCACCACACAGCTTACACCCACCACACAGCTAATCAGCCCCCACACAGCTAACCAGCCACCACACAGCCATCCAGCCATCACACAGCCAACCAGCCACCACACAGCTAACCAGCCACCACACAACCATCCAGCCACCACACAGCTAACCAGCCACCACACAGCCAGCCAGCCACCACACAGCCAACCAGCCACCACACAGCTAACCAGCCACCACACAGTCAACCAGCCACCACACAGCCAACCAACCACCACACATCTAACCAGCCAACCAGCCACCACACAGCTAACCAGCCACCACACAGGCAACCAGCCACCACACAGCTAACCAACCACCACACAGCCAACCAGCCACCACACAGCCAACAACCACACAGCCAACCAGCCACCACACAGCTAACTAGCCACCACACAGCCCACCAGCCACCACAGAGGCAACCAGCCACCACGGAGCCACCAGACAGGCAGCCAACCACCACAGAGCTAACCAGCCACCACACAGCCAGCCAGCCACCACAAAGCTAACCAGCCACCACACAGCCAGCCAGCCACCACACAGGTAACCAGCCACCACACAGCCATCCAGCCACCACACAGCTAACCAGCCACCACACAGCCAGCCAGCCACCTCACAGCCAACCAGCCTCCATACAGCCAACCAGCCACCCCTCAGCCAACCAGCCACCACACACCCAGCCAGCCACCACACAGCCAACCAACCACCACACAGCTAACCATTGTTACGGCTGGATCGGCAATACATATTCGGGATTCTTGATCGTAGGACAGAAATGGCTTATGTGACAACGACACGCTCGATTCCAGTCCCAAATACTATATGCTCCAGACAACAAAAGCACCAACGCCCTACAGAGTTATCGTCTATGGTAACGAGGTACCTTAACTCGGCGAAAGTGTACAACAGGGGTAGGCTATGAGGCTAAACTCCCTCAGACATTTATAGGTTACGTTATTACTAGGAAATGCAATACTCAAGAAACTACGTTAATATTAAGCCTCTAATGATGTAGAATAGAAGCAGGCTAAAGGTATGACAGTGAAATGCTAAATAACAAATGTACACGCCTACTTGAAAGCGCGTGCACTAGAATAACTGTCCCCTACTAACATGCACTAGCATGTAGCATGCAAGATGTTCATGATCCAGTAGATACCTAATAATACACATGGAAGGAACATAAATAGTAGTCACTTATTGTAATAATGAATCTATACTTGGAATAACTAAAAGGTTGCAGGCAACAGTACTGCGCCGGTAGCCTACTACCGCATAGGCTACTTCGCTTCTCTCACTCTGTCTCCCCTCTGAGTCCGTATGCGCCCTACGCAACGGAACTCCGGACACAGCAGCAAAACGACAGTGCAGTTAATTGATACATGAAAGTATTAATAGTGTTGTCTTGTGTGTGAGTAATGTGCATTGTAAAGTGTTACATACACAAACCTAAAGAGAGCTGCAATGCATAGTAAAATAAAGATATCACCCACTCATCATCCCCATGTGTTCTAGCTAGCAGGCCAAGTCACAGGAACAACGAGTCCCAGCACCGAAAGCGAGAACCCAGGAAAAGACTGCAGAGAACACAAGGACAGATAAATTACGTTACTCTACAATACCGGCACTACGAGCGAGCTGTAGTCTCTGGTACTGCACTCGCTCCTGGCTCGGTAGGCAAATCAAGGCTAAGTCCTCGCCCCTCTACAGACAACTCCTGGGCATGGTCGGGCTCTTACACATGGCACTAGTCTAGTCACAAATTGGATGATGAGCTGAGCATATAACTCGTGAACATGTAGAACGTTCACCAACTATCCTCATCAAGAAGATCGCTGTTCACATTAACCCCTTAAATCTAATACATGTAAATATATGCTTGTCCTAAGAGTAATACGAGAGGTGAGTGCTGAAACTCCTTTAGGACCTCAAGGGAAGGGTATGCATTTAAATAGAGAGAAGAATGAAATGAGAGTAATGTCGTCAGAGAGAAAGAGTGCAACCGTGAGAAATTGGGAGAGAGGGCAAGGGATGTTAGAATCTCAAAGGTTCTAGGCAACCTGATCATGGAACACACAGCGAGCCTCCATGCAATGTGCAGTACGACAACATGGGCAGCCAGGCAGCATATGCAGGCGGCAATGTACTACCAACCCTGTCGCACCTAGCTATAAGCGCAGGGCTGCCAACCGGTCCATACGTCTGGCAACCATTGCTACCCTCTCGCTCTGAAGTCTAACTCACTCTCTCTCTCTGAATTCCCATTATCTCATCTATCAACTTCTCTATTGATACTACATATTAAATGGAAGGTCTCGACATGGCTTAAAACAAAACCCACCACTGGTTAGCAAATGACGAGACCTTTGCAGAGATACAAAGAACATAGTTATACGTTGTCACACTCAATATAAGCAGCCAGCACGGTACACGGACCGTGACGGTACAGTGTAGTACCAAGGAGTACAATCAGGTTGCGTTGCTACGCACTGGGCGTCACAGCCCCCCCAAGATTTTAGATAATCGACCTTAGAAGCATTATCAAAATCTGACAGGCAACCAACCGACCTGCTACCCTTAGCTGCCACTAATTGCAAAAGGTGCACAACAACTGAAGTGTGACTTATACATAAAACACAATATCGCATGCATCATGCTACAACAATAAAGACTTACAAAACTAAAAAAAAAATTCTCGTTTATTTTATTGTTTTATAATCTTTTTGGACGGCGTTATGATAGCCTAATTTTACTCCTGCTCAACCCACACACCGTGCACGACTATCCTGGATCATCAACCCTTGATAGACAATCTGCTATCACGTTCTCACTCCCGGCAATATGCTGAATGTTGAGATTATACTCTTGGAGCATTAGGGACCACCTGGTCAACCGCATATTCCGATTGTGAAACTGATTTAGGAATTTCAAGGGATGATGGTCCGTATAAATCGTCACTACCGGGCCGTAGGCTGGAACATAAACTTTGAAATGTTTGAGCGACAAAACGATAGCAAGAAGCTCCTTCTCTATAGTCGAGTAATTCCTTTGTGCCGAATTAAACTTGCGAGAAAAGAAGCTCACTGGGTGTTCCAAGCCCTCGGAATCAGTCTGCAGTAACACTGCCCCGGCACCCACACCGCTGGCATCAGTCGCCAGCTGAAAACTCCTGGAGAAGTCTGGGGCTCTCAAAATCGGATGTGTACACAGCAGGTGCTTGACTAGGTCGAAAGCCCTCTGACACTCCGCAGCCCAACAGAACTTCACTGACTTCAACAGTAGATCAGTTAACGGTGCTAAGACAGTAGAGTATCCCCGGATGAAGCGCCTATAATAGCCTATCATACCTAGGAACCGCATGACCTGGCGCTTAGTGGTGGGCCTGGGAAACATATTGATAGCCTGTATCTTGCTCAGGGGGGGGCACACCCGGCCTAACCCGACCACGAAGCCAAGATACTGCACAGTAGCCTTTACCAACTCGCACTTCCTCAGGTTCACCACCAGCCCAGCATCGTGCAACTTCCCAAACAGGGTCTCTAAGTGCCTTAGGTGATTTTCAAAATTGTCATCATACACTATCACGTCATCAAGGTAGACCGTGCAGTTAGGGATTTCGTCACAAATATCGTTCATCAGGTTCTGAAACGTGGCAGGTGCGTTCTTAAGCCCATAAGGCATTACGTTACATTGGTAGGTCTTGCCATCTACCACAAAACCACAAACTTGCTTAGCTCGGTCCGACAGGGGTACTTGCCAGTAGCCTTTTACAAGATCAATTTTAGTAAGGTACTTTGCATTCCCTATCTTGTCCACGCTGTCGTCAACTCGAGGCAAAGGGTAAGGGTTGGTAGTGGTCAAGCCATTTAGCCTACGAAAATCTATGCAGAACCGCACCTTGCCGTCAGGTTTTGGCTGCAACGTGACGGGTGATGTCCACTTCACATAACCTTCAGTGATCATCCCTCTCTCAACCATGTACTTTAACTCCTCCCGTAAAGCTGGCAACTTTACCGGGGGCACACGGTAGGGCACTGACTTGAAGGGCACATTATCACCGACGTCCACGTCGTGCGTTACCTGAGTAGTGAGACCTGGGTGTTCGGCGAAAACAGAGGGGTATGACCTGAACAGGCCTAGGACAGCAGCACCCTGGTGCTCAGGCAGGTGACTTACAGCTTGCCTAGCCTCTTGTTCAGTATTCCCCGCCCACTGTTCCGCGGAAATGACACAGTCCCAGCTATCCTCCTCAGCAGCATGACTGTCCCCACCTCCTTCTCCACCCTGGCCGCTGCAGGCCAGCACAGGGACAGTGAGAGGCTCTGAGGGGCGTCTCACATACTCTTTCATGAGGTTAACATGACATAACTGATGTTTTTTCCTACGGTCAGGTGTTGCAACGAGATAATCAAGGTCGGACAGTTTCTTAGCCACCACATACGGCCCAATAAACTTGGCAGAAAGGGGGTGTCCAGGCAAAGGTAAAAGCAACATTACCTCCTGACCCACCGAAAACTCCCGAAGCTTCACCTTGGCGTCATACTGGTGCTTCATGACCGCCTGTGCATTAACCAAGTTATTACCTGCCGCTGCCATGCAACCTATAAGTCTCTCCCGGCTCTCAAGGATATATTTAAGTACAGACCCCGGCTTCTCTTCGCCCTCCCAGATCTCTTTCACCATACTTAAAGGTCCTCTCACATTATGGCCAAAGACTAGTTGATTTGGACTGAACCCCAGGCTCTCTCCTGGGACTTCACGTGCAGCGAACAGAACATACGGCAGACCCAAATCCCAATCAGTGTCATGTTCTGCACAGTAACAGCGTAGCATACTCTTCAGGGTCGAGTGCCACCGCTCCAAGACTCCCTGACTCTCGGGATGGTAGGCTGACGACACTACAGAACATATACCGTGCAACTGAAGGGTTTGCTTGAACAATTTGGATGTAAAATTGCTCCCCTGGTCTGACTGCACCTCACGTGGAAATCCATAACGGGAACAGAACAATAATAAGTTTTTAACAACTGCCTTTGCCGAGCCGTTTCTCATGGGGTATGCGTCCGGGTATCTCGTAGCCACATCCATGATTGTCAACAGGAATTTATTGCCACTACTAGTAGGTGGGAAAGGGCCAACCAAATCTACTACAACTTTGCTGAACGGAGGCCCGGTGACAGGTATGGGAAACAAAGGTGCCTTCGGGATTGTCTGGTTAGGCTTCCCCGTTGTCTGGCAGGTCGCACACCCAGCCACCCATGCACAGACATCAGCCTTGACCCCAGGCCACCAGAAAAACCTGCCCAATGACGCCAATGTTTTTGTTACCCCCAAATGACCCGCCACCGGCACATCATGCGCCAGACACAATAAGGACTCTCTATACTTATTTGGAACAACCACCTGGTCTACTACCCTCGCACCGCCCTCCCACTTCGATTTTGGGTCTAGAAATCTGCGGTACAATATCCTGTTGAGCCTAAAGAAATCTCCCGGCTTCGCATCCCCATCTTCCTCCAACTCTATGGCACCATTGCTATAACGAGCTAGGCTAGCGTCTTGCAGCTGCTGCTCACTAATGTCCCTGGGCGTCAATGCATCAAGATCGTTTTGTAATAAGACATTACCCCGGCTAGTAGGCTCTACTGCCTTAGTGGCTCTCGCTACAGCTCTTGCCTCACGCGAAGTCTTACCCAACTCTGCCTTGTTACACACCATATCTGGGCCAGAGTCAACTCCCGTGTTTATTATAGGTCCAAGTACCGAATCACCGAGAAGTGCAGCAGAATCAATGTCCCTTTTCCTGCCCTTAGCAACCTTCTCCTGATCCTTCCTCCACTGTCCCCGAGGTTGAGTGCTAGGCTGTGCAGGAGCCGCAGAGCGAGATCGGGTTACCACACAGGCCATCTCATCCTGTTGGCACCTCCCAACCCATTCCCGATTCTCACCATCCACGTCGGCCGCCCTCTCGGCAACGACTAAGGGTGGAGTCCCGGATGTGGGCACCGCAAAGTCGTTGCCGAGAAGAAGGTCGACGCCCTCAACTGGCAAACACTCAACGATCCCTACATCCAGCTCCCTGCACACCTCTCCCACTCTCAACTCCAACCTCACAAGTGGGTATGACCTCGTAGCATTTATACCCTGCACCACAACAACTCTGGCCGCATTTATCGGTTTCCCTGTGAAGTTCCTCAACAAAGTTTGCGAAGCCCCCGTATCCCTCAGCAAGTCAACCCTCCGTAGTTCACTCCCCCAGCTCACAAACCCGTGTCCCCGATGGCTACAGAAAGTGTCCCGGACAGGTGTCGAGCCTTCCGTACGCTTCTTTACCGCGTGTGCCTCAGCTGCTGACAACCTACCCCGGGCAGTTGCTGCAGCCTTCAGAGACACACCGATACTGTGAACCAATGACACCGGCTTAGCGGGAGTGTTACTAGGGCACTCACGTGAATAATGGCCTAGCTTCTGACATTTGTAACATTTCACATCCCCAATGGGCTTCTTCCCTTGTGCGGGCGAAGAAGGGGCCTGACCTTTAGTAAACGGGAGAGGCTTGTGTTTGTAGGTGTTATTAGGTGCAATGCATTTAGTGTGGTTATGTGTGTCATAGGATTTGTTATCATCGAAAACTCTGGTGGGTGGGGTATAGCGCCCCTTCTGCCCTGACTCAGCCCTCTGAGCGGCACCGCAACCACGAATCAATGATAATCTGAGGTCTGCCATCTTGGCAGCCTCCTCTACTGTCTTGGGACATTTTTCCTTAATGTACAGCGTTAGATCGGTTCCAGTACATTTGTAAAACTGTTCCAGATAGAAAAGTTGCTTAATTTCCTCAGCCGACTCTGCGTGCTCGGACCGAAACCAGTTATTACCTGCATCTGTTAAGTCCCGTGCGTGCTCCATAAAACTGACGTCGCTCTTCTTATTCACGCCACGGAACTTCAATCTATAAGTTTCGAGTTGCAGTTCGTAGGCCCGGAGCACAGCCTCCTTCACCAGTCCATACACTACACTCTCGTCCAGTGACAGTGCATCGTAGGCTTTCAACCCCTTACCCACTAGACGTGATGAAACTAATGCTGCCCATTTAACCTCCGGCCAGTCATACTCACGACACTTCTTTTCGAAACGAGCAAAAAACTCAGTCACTGCTGTCTCATCAAATGCGGGTACTAACTTAATTAAATGCGAAAGTGAGTCTGTAACCCGGTGCCCACCACCGAGATGACGCCCCGTGGTCTCTACTCTAGACTTCTCGACATCCATTTCAGCCTGGTACCTGGTTGCATCCTGATTGGCTTGGATTCTAGCAACCTCTATGCGTTCTATACTAGCCTGTTGTATCTGAGTCTCCTGCAGCTTAAACTTAGCTAGTTCTAGCTGAAATAACATCTCAGGAGACAGGCCTGGGGGGGGAGAGCACAAAATGGGGGATCCACACCGAGACGTGTTTACGGGTAAGCCAGCTTGCCCTTGAGAACCCTCCTGCTGCATCGTGCTAAGACTCGCTGGCTGAGGGCCCAGCTCAGGGGTAGAGTGGAATGGAGGCTTGGAGGGAACCCCCCAAGACCCCACTCCACCCACCGCCCCATCGCCATCACCCAACAAACATGCCACCAAATTCTTCTTGGGCCAACTGTCAGGACAGTCCCGCCCCAAAACCGTGGCTAAACAGCGAAGACCGTAACAATCAATAGCCTGCAGGCGCTGTTCGGTCAAAGGTGTCTGCAAAAATGCCCGGGCATCCCTCTCTCCACTTATAACACTCCCCTCCCTAAACATCTGTTGTACTTGCTGGTTACTAGGCTGTACCGTGTTATCCTCCCCCGTAAATGATGAGTCATTAGACATAGTGCTGGTTATACAATTGCTGTTCATAAAAAAAAAGAAGTGCTTATTACTAATTGCAGTCTCGACTCACAAAATGTTAAAGATGCTTGAATGACTCTACTCTAGACACCCCCAACGAAACAATCTGCAAGTCCACCAATACAATAATGACACAATAAAAATTCCTCCAATATGCAAGAAAATTCTAGCCAGCTCTACTAGGTAGCATAGAATAGTTCTCCAAAAAACATGTGATAGGATACTACTGAATCTTGTGCAAGGTCGCCATTTTGTTACGGCTGGATCGGCAATACATATTCGGGATTCTTGATCGTAGGACAGAAATGGCTTATGTGACAACGACACGCTCGATTCCAGTCCCAAATACTATATGCTCCAGACAACAAAAGCACCAACGCCCTACAGAGTTATCGTCTATGGTAACAAGGTACCTTAACTCGGCGAAAGTGTACAACAGGGGTAGGCTATGAGGCTAAACTCCCTCAGACATTTATAGGTTACGTTATTACTAGGAAATGCAATACTCAAGAAACTACGTTAATATTAAGCCTCTAATGATGTAGAATAGAAGCAGGCTAAAGGTATGACAGTGAAATGCTAAATAACAAATGTACACGCCTACTTGAAAGCGCGTACACTAGAATAACTGTCCCCTACTAACATGCACTAGCATGTAGCATACAAGATGTTCATGATCCAGTAGATACCTAATAATACACATGGAAGGAACATAAATAGTAGTCACTTATTGTAATAATGAATCTATACTTGGAATAACTAAAAGGTTGCAGGCAACAGTACTGCGCCGGTAGCCTACTACCGCATAGGCTACTTCGCTTCTCTCACTCTGTCTCCCCTCTGAGTCCGTATGCGCCCTACGCAACGGAACTCCGGACACAGCAGCAAAACGACAGTGCAGTTAATTGATACATGAAAGTATTAATAGTGTTGTCTTGTGTGTGAGTAATGTGCATTGTAAAGTGTTACATACACAAACCTAAAGAGAGCTGCAATGCATAGTAAAATAAAGATATCACCCACTCATCATCCCCATGTGTTCTAGCTAGCAGGCCAAGTCACAGGAACAACGAGTCCCAGCACCGAAAGCGAGAACCCAGGAAAAGACTGCAGAGAACACAAGGACAGATAAATTACGTTACTCTACAATACCGGCACTACGAGCGAGCTGTAGTCTCTGGTACTGCACTCGCTCCTGGCTCGGTAGGCAAATCAAGGCTAAGTCCTCGCCCCTCTACAGACAACTCCTGGGCATGGTCGGGCTCTTACACATGGCACTAGTCTAGTCACAAATTGGATGATGAGCTGGGCATATAACTCGTGAACATGTAGAACGTTCACCAACTATCCTCATCAAGAAGATCGCTGTTCACATTAACCCCTTAAATCTAATACATGTAAATATATGCTTGTCCTAAGAGTAATACGAGAGGTGAGTGCTGAAACTCCTTTAGGACCTCAAGGGAAGGGTATGCATTTAAATAGAGAGAAGAATGAAATGAGAGTAATGTCGTCAGAGAGAAAGAGTGCAACCGTGAGAAATTGGGAGAGAGGGCAAGGGATGTTAGAATCTCAAAGGTTCTAGGCAACCTGATCATGGAACACACAGCGAGCCTCCATGCAATGTGCAGTACGACAACATGGGCAGCCAGGCAGCATATGCAGGCGGCAATGTACTACCAACCCTGTCGCACCTAGCTATAAGCGCAGGGCTGCCAACCGGTCCATACGTCTGGCAACCATTGCTCCCTCTCGCTCTGAAGTCTAACTCACTCTCTCTCTCTGAATTCCCATTATCTCATCTATCAACTTCTCTATTGATACTACATATTAAATGGAAGGTCTCGACATGGCTTAAAACAAAACCCACCACTGGTTAGCAAATGACGAGACCTTTGCAGAGATACAAAGAACATAGTTATACGTTGTCACACTCAATATAAGCAGCCAGCACGGTACACGGACCGTGACGGTACAGTGGAGTACCAAGGAGTACAATCAGGTTGCGTTGCTACGCACTGGGCGTCACACCATCCACCACACAGCCAACCAGCCACCACACAGCTAACCAACCACCACACAGCCAACCAGCCACCACACAGCCAACCACCACACAGCCAACCAGCCACCACACAGCCAGCCACCCACACAACAAACCAGCCACCACACAGCTAACCAGCCACCACAAAGCCAGCCACCACACAGATAACCAGCCACCACACAGCTAACCATCCACCACACATCCAACCAGCCACCACACAGCTAACCAGCCACCAAATAGGTAACAAGCCACCACACAGCTAACCAGCCACCACACAGCCAACCAACCACGACACAGCTAACCAGCCACCACACAGCTAACCAGCCACTACACAGCTTACACCCACCACACAGCTAATCAGCCCCCACACAGCTAACCAGCCACCACACAGCCATCCAGCCATCACACAGCCAACCAGCCACGACACAGCTAACCACCCGCCACACAGCTAACCAACCACCACACAGCCAACCAACCACCACACAGCTAACCAGCCACCACACAGCTAACCAGTCACCACACAGCTTACACACAGCTAACCAACCAACCACGACACAGCTAACCAGCCACCACACAGCTAACCAGCCACTACACAGCTTACACCCACCACACAGCTAATCAGCCCCCACACAGCTAACCAGCCACCACACAGCCATCCAGCCATCACACAGCCAACCAGCCACGACACAGCTAACCACCCGCCACACAGCTAACCAACCACCACACAGCCAACCAACCACCACACAGCTAATCAGCTACCACACAGCTAACCAGCCACCACACAGCCATCCAGCCATCACACAGCCAACCAGCCACCACACAGCTAACCACCTGCCACACAGCTAACCAACCACCACACGGCCATCCAACCACCACACAGCTAACCAGCCACCACACATCCATCCAGCTACCACACAGCTAACCAGCCACCACACAGCCAGCCAGCCACCACACAGCCAACCAGCCACCACATAGCTAACCAGCCACCACACAGTCAACCAGCCACCAAACAGCCAACCAACCACCACACAGCTAACCAGCCACCAC
>JBAKBP010031077.1:0-24901 GCA_037953745.1 Lithodes maja | reverse complement strand
CGAAGGCTTTCGATATGTCTAGTGCAATAGAAAAAGTCTCACCGAAGTCCCGAAAGGAGGATGACCAAGAGTTAGTAAGATATGAAAGAAGATCACCAGTAGAGCGACCCTTAAGGAAGCCATACTGGCGATCTGAGAGCAGATTATGAGAAGAGAAATGCTTAAGAAATTTGGAAGCAAGAATAGTTTCAAAAACTTTAGAAAGACAAGAGATAAGAGCAATTGGACGATAGTTGGAGGGTTGAGAGCGGTCACCCTTCTTTGGGACAGGTTGAATGTGAGCAAACTTCCAGCATGAAGGGAAGACGTTAGAGGATAGACAGAGACGAAAGAGTTTGCCTAGGCAGGGAGTCAGCACGGAAGCACAGTTTTTGAGAACAACAGGAGGAACACCGTCCGGACCGTACGCCTTATTAGTGTTAAGCCCAGAGAGGGTAAAAAGTACATCTTTAGAAGAGATTAGGATATTAGGCATAAGTAAGAGAGAGGAGGGCGGAGAGGGAGGAATAGCACCGGAATCATCCAAGGTGGAGTTTCTAGCAAAAGTTTGAGCGAAGAGTTTAGCTTTGTCAGAGGAAGAAGTGATGGTTGAGCCATCAGAGTGGGAAAGGGGAGGGAAAGACGAGGAAGATAAATTGTTGGAGAGGTTTTTGGCTAGATGCCAGAAAGCTTGGGAAGAGCTAGAGTTGGATAGTTCAGTGCATTTATTATTGATGAAAGAGTGTTTGGCAAGTCGAAGAACAGATTTGGCTTGATTCCGGGCAGAAACATATGAAGAATGAGAGTCTTGAGTTTTAAGGCGTCGGTACCGTTTGAATGCTTCCTCCTTATTGCGGACAGCAGTAGAACAGGCGTGAGTAAACCAAGATTTTTTAGCATTAGTCTGAGAGAAAGAGAATGGAATGTATGCTTCCATGCCCGATAGGATTACCTCGGTAATGCGTTCAGCACTCTCCGAGGGTCCTCGGCCATGGAAGCAGAAATCATTCCATGGGAAATCAAAGAAGTACTGCCGAAGAGCCTCCCAGTCGGCAGCGCCAAAGTGCCACAAGCGCCGCCGGCTAGGAGGATCGGGTGGCTGTACTGGAGAGATAGGACAGGTGACAGAGATAAGTTTATGGTCGGAGGAGCCCAAAGGAGAGAAAAGATCGACAGTATAAGAAGAAGGGTTAGAAGTTAGAAACAGGTCAAGAATGTTGGGCCGATCTCCGATGCGATCCGGGATACGGGTGGGTTGCTGAACTAACTGCTCTAGGTCATTTAGGATAGAAAAGACGTAGGCTTGTTCACCAGGTGGATCAGTAGTGTGAGAGGAGAGCCAATGGCGGTGGTGAACGTTGAAATCTCCTAAGAGGGAGATTTCTGAGAAAGGAGAAATGGATAGAATGTGTTCCACTGTAGAGTTTAGATAGTCAAAGAATTTGGGAAAGTTGGTAGAGTTAGGGGAAAGATAGACAGCACAGAAATATTTAGTAAGAGAATGACAGGAAAGTTTGAGCCATAAAGTTGAGAATTCAGAGGAGTCGAAATCGGGAACACGAGAGCAAGTGAGTTTGTTGTGCACATATGCACAACATCCGCCTTTGGCTTTGAAACTAGGATAGAGAAAGTAGGAGGATACAGAGAAGGGGTTGCTGGATGTTGCTACAGACACCTGAGTTTCGGTGAGGAAGAGAAGATCAGGTTTGTAGGAGGAGAGATGGTGCTCAACAGAGTGAAAGTTAGAGGAAAGTCCGCGAATGTTGCAGAAATTAATAGAAAGAGTAACAGGCCGAGGTCCAGGTAATTGTGTGGGGTCGTCAGGGGATGGTCGGTCGGGTGAGGGGGCATTTATGGTCCCCCCCCCTGGGGACTCCGAGGCTGGGCTATAATTCATCATTTTTTTTGTTTTTAATTTTGGTGTGGAAGAATGAAGTGTGGTGTGCATGTTAGTGTAGTGAAGTGGATAGGAGGAGGAGGTGTTTGTGAGAGCTAGCTGGATTGCTCTCAGTGTAAATGAGGCACAAAGAAAATCAGTAAGAGAGGCCAAGCAAGTGAAACAGGAGTTCCAGCGACTCTTTATCACATGCCTATAACCTCACCTGGGTCTAGCCCTGATCGATTGGTGCCTACAATCTCCCCAATCTAGGCTGCTTGTCCTCCAAAACACTGAGGATCAAGTGTCCAAACAGTGGTTTAGAGTGGGTAAGGGAACATTGGAAAGGGAACTACTGCCCTGCCACTAACGTGGCAGGACTAGGAATTTAGTAGGGGACATATGGGTTAGTAACTGAGACGAAGTAAGAGAGAGGAGGGCGGAGAGGGAGGAATAGCACCGGAATCATCCAAGGTGGAGTTTCTAGCAAAAGTTTGAGCGAAGAGTTTAGCTTTGTCAGAGGAAGAAGTGATGGTTGTGCCATCAGAGTGGGAAAGGGGAGGGAAAGACGAGGAAGATAAATTGTTGGAGAGGTTTTTGGCTAGATGCCAGAAAGCTTGGGAAGACCTAGAGTTGGATAGTTCAGTGCATTTATTATTGATGAAAGAGTGTTTGGCAAGTCGAAGAACAGATTTGGCTTGATTCTGGGCAGAAACATATGAAGAATGAGAGTCTTGAGTTTTAAGGCGTCGGTACCGTTTGAATGCTTCCTCCTTATTGCGGACAGCAGTAGAACAGGCGTGAGTAAACCAAGATTTTTTAGCATTAGTCTGAGAGAAAGAGAATGGAATGTATGCTTCCATGCCCGATAGGATTACCTCGGTAATGCGTTCAGCACTCTCCGAGGGTCCTCGGCCATGGAAGCAGAAATCATTCCATGGGAAATCAAAGAAGTACTGCCGAAGAGCCTCCCAGTCGGCAGCGCCAAAGTGCCACAAGCGCCGCCGGCTAGGAGGATCGGGTGGCTGTACTGGAGAGATAGGACAGGTGACAGAGATAAGTTTATGGTCGGAGGAGCCCAAAGGAGAGAAAAGATCGACAGTATAAGAAGAAGGGTTAGAAGTTAGAAACAAGTCAAGAATGTTGGGCCGATCTCCGATGCGATCCGGGATTTTTTTTTTTTTTTTTTTTTTTTTTTTTTCTATATTCCAACTACTCCCTCTCGGGCATAGGCTGACAGCCTGTACATTCCACCGCTCAACACGGTGAAGCCCGTGAGGTCTTGTTCCAGTCTGGGGAGTGAGACATGCGAAGCATCCATCATGGCTCGAAGCAGCTCCATCTCTGAAGCGGCTGGTTGCTTCGCTCAAGTGCTTCACCGTCTCACCCTCCAGACTCAGACCCTCACTCTCAGAACGCCACCTATTGAGCAGTGAACTCACTAGGCATTGTCCCCCTGTAACATATTTTGAATATGGGAATATCCATACAGTGTTATTTAATCAGGGAACAATGAGGGTATTTTTTTGGCATTTCGGTGGGCTTTGTGGTAATGCACTGATACTAGGTACAGCACAAATTCAATCCCAATAATATCTTCCCATTGACATATCGGGATTTGAACCCGGGTCCATTGGATTACCAATCCAGTGGCATGACCACTCCACCACACCTCCCCTACGGGATACGGGTGGGTTGCTGAACTAACTGCTCTAGGTCATTTAGGATAGAAAAGACGTAGGCTTGTTCACCAGGTGGACCAGTAGTGTGAGAGGAGAGCCATTGGCGGTGGTGAACGTTGAAATCTCCTAAGATGGAGATTTCTGAGAAAGGAGAAATGGATAGAATGTGTTCCACTGTAGAGTTTAGATAGTCAAAGAATTTAGGAAAGTTGGTAGAGTTAGGGGAAGATAGACAGCACAGAAATATTTAGTAAGAGAATGACAGGAAAGTTTGAGCCATAAAGTTGAGAATTCAGAGGAGTCGAAATCGGGAACACGAGAGCAAGTGAGTTTGTTGTGCACATATACACAACATCCGCCTTTGGCTTTGAAACTAGGATAGAGAAAGTAGGAGGATACAGAGAAGGGGTTGCTGGATGTTGCTACAGACACCTGGGTTTCGGTGAGGAAGAGAAGATCAGGTTTGTAGGAGGAGAGATGGTGCTCAACAGAGTGAAAGTTAGAGGAAAGTCCGCGAATGTTGCAGAAATTAATAGAAAGAGTAACAGGCCGAGGTCCAGGTAATTGTGTGGGGTCGTCAGGGGATGGTCGGTCGGGTGAGGGGGCATTTATGGTCCCCCCCCCCTGGGGACTCCGAGGCTGGGCTAAAATTCATCATTTTGTGTTTTTTTAATTTTGGTGTGGAGGAATGAAGTGTGGTGTGCATGTTTAGTGTAGTGAAGTGGATAGGAGGAGGAGGTGTTTGTGAGAGCTAGCTGGATTGCTCTCAGTGTAAATTAGGTACAAAGAAAATCAGTAAGAGAGGCCAAGCAAATGAAACAGGAGTTCCAGCGACTCTTTATCACATGCCTATAACCTCACCTGGGTCTAGCCCTGATCGATTGGTGCCTACAATCTCCCCACCATCTAGGAAGGACAACACATGAAAACCCACTGTGAGACATTTCTTTAAGTGGTTCTTAATGCACTGACAATCCAGCAGGTCCCTGCAACCTTCTTTGCCTGCCAGTCATCCTGAAGTTTATCTGCCATCAGATATTAGGCAATGGGGGCTAAGTTGGTACGATCAAGGACTGCACATCCACCTTCTCACCTTAAATAACTTATGACACCGGATTCCCCACTCCTCTCTACTTCATCTTTCTCTGCTTTCCCTGAGTCCCGCGACAATGGGACAACAATTAAGTGATAAGGGCAGAATTTGGATGTAAATGGAAGCCCCTAGTCTGTCTCCTACTTTTATAAAGGCGTGGGCAAGATGGTTGCCTTTGGCTGGGATGGAGTGGCAGTTAACCATGTGTCCGAGTAGTTCTTTTCAGGATCAACACTGCTCACCTCAATCCAAGGAGGTCCCTAGAAAAGGTGGCCCAAACATTACATGTTCCGCTCCTTCTAGGCGGGTAACCAAGCCCGTCAAGGCATCCCTCTTGCGGCCGCAATAATCTCTAGAATCATAAATACTAAATGTTTGCCACCTTGAATGTCTGTACCCTCATGGAGCACAGGACAACTCCAACAGCGATTGATTAGCTCGTTGCACTGCTCTCATTGCCCTGCCTTCAATGACATTCGCTTGGCTGAGGAGGTTACATGTTCTTTTGGAAGGGTGTCCCAGAGGATTCTGACAAGATCTACAGTGCTAGCTTCACCATCAGGACCTCATTCCACCTCCACATACTCAAATTTCCAGTTGGCATCAGTGAGAGAATGATGGGCTTACATATCCCGCTGGCTTCCAGGACGTAGGCCACTTTGATTGCATTCTACTCGCATTTCCAATCCCCATGGAGATTGACCCAACATCCTTGACTTATCAGTTGACTCTCAGTTGGGCTCTTCTGGTTATCCCAGCCAGTAGTGCTTGTGGCACTTTGGCACTGCTATCGTGGATTCACGATAGTTAGTGGTGCAACATATGTTTTCTATGTATAATATCCTATCATATTTGTATGTAAGCTTGATAAGTTAAATAAGGCCTATTATAAGAAAGTATAGTATTTATCAGTCTTTAGGAATAAATATATGACGATTGGCATATAACTATGTCGTAATATTATAAATGTGGTACTATATTTACCGCTAGACATCCGCTATAGATTAAGCGGTATCCGCTAGATTATTAGCAGGTGACGACGAGTCTAGCGAGATGCTGCTCGTCAGAGCTAAACAAATCTCCGTCCTGACAACATCTCCGCTCTTGATTTTGACGCGATTCTAGTGACGGCTTTCACCAGCTCTCATCATCACGACTTCATCCGACCGACTGACAGACAGACAGCTGAGTTTATTATCATGATTTAAACCTTTTCGACATTATTCCCTTGGTAAATCTACAGTTATACTACCCCTCCCCCACTACCCCCCACCACCTCCCCCCTTCAAAACACGCCTTTTAGCGTGTTTTTGGATGGTTCAGCAGACGCGGAAACTGGAAAAAACAGTATTTTGATAAAAATTTATCACCAACCAGATACGAGTTTTTCAGGTAATTTGTTGTTGGTTTTTATTTTTTCTTTGATAGACAGTGTTGTTTAATACTGAGGACCGTCGCATTTTAGTATTTTTAACATAAGCCTAACCTAACCTAACCGAAAACTAACCTGTCTCGCAACCGGTCTAAACCCAGCTCACGTTCCCTATTTATGGGTGCGCGATGGTCTAAACCCAGCTCACGTTCCCTGTTTATGGGTTCGCGAAGGTTTGTAATACTTCAATGTATCTATTTCAAGTCAAATATACATTTCCGCGCATCATCAAACCATACTAAGTCTACTAATAATAATATCAACCCATTAGTACCAACAGGTGGGTGCACTGTATCAAGGAATTGTTGTGCCAACAGTGATGTATGGGGCTGAGACATGGATTCTGAAGAAAAAGGAGAAAAGAGGGCTGGATGTGATGGAGATGAGCTGCTTGAGGAGTATGTGTGGAGTTACTCGTAGAGACAGATTGAGGAATGAAGAGATACGTAGGAGAGTGGGGCAGCAGGAACATTTGTCAGCCAGAGTGGACAGAAGGGTGCTGAGCTGGTATGGTCATGTTGAACGAATGGGAGATGAAAGGCTTACAAAGAGAATATGTGAGTCAGGTACAAGGGGAGATAGAAGGGCAGGAAGACCCCCATTGAGATGGAGAGACTGTGTAAGAAAGGCTTTGGATGATAGAGGAATGACTATAGATCAGGCAGGGGAAGTGGTGGTGGACAAGAGTGAATGGAGAATGCTTGTGAATAGTTGAGTGAACACGTGGTCATTTGGAGTAAGGGGTCGGGCGCAAGTTCGACTAGATAATAGTCCATCAGGCGCCTGGCCCGGGGGGACGATTAATATGAAGGGTGTGCCTGGAAGTGTGGTGGGAGGGCTTGTGGCTTTGGCTCCGCTGCATGTCTGCCTGCCGAGATCGGAACCTCTCCGGGTGGTCAGGGGCTGGGGGAGTGCTGGAGCGACCTTGGTAACCCTGGTCTCTGGGTCTTCTCCTGGGTGACCTGGATGTGTGTGAGTTTGTGTTTTTTATCTGTGTTTATTTTTTGTTTTATGTTGTTTTTGTGTTTTCCCTGTTCTTGCTCTGTCTTGAGTCGGCTACCCCCAAAATGGGGATTGGGCCTGAGCATATAGATAGATAGATAGTACCAACAGAATAGCGACAAAATAGGGGTAGTATAACTGTAGATTTATCATTCCCTTCTTTGTTGAGTGCGTTCCAAGCAACCACTCCGATAACACCTTCGAACTGAACAACCTCCTAACAGTGTTCGTGGTAGCCATTTGTCTACCAACCTTCATCAGCTCTTACAAGATCTATCTGCAGCATAACTATTCTATGGCGATTTAAAGTGAGTTACACTCCCAGTATTTGATATTCATTTATAATTTATATGAGCGGACCATTTCAGTCTAGGTAAAGTAAACTCAACTCTTTAAATCCACCATAACCGCTGAGGCCGAGGCTCTTATAGGGAGTGCTTCTTTGATTTATCTTCAAATTATTTTAGCTTCTGTGGCCATCGACCACTCACACTGTGCTGAATGCATCATTGATGTAATCAACTAGGGCATGAAGGCTTACATTTCATTGTAATCAACTAGGGCATGAAGGCTTACATTTCATTGTAATCAACTAGGGCATGAAGGCTTACATTTCATTGTAATCAACTAGGGCATGAAGGCTTACATTTCATTGTAATCAACTAGGGCATGAAGGCTTACATTTCATTGTAATCAACTAGGGCATGAAGGCTTACATTTCATTGTATTGCCAGATAACTGTCACACCCAATCTATTTTGTCCATATGCCTGTACAATTTTATCTTGAAGCCCTCTATCGTTCTTGATCCTAGTATAGGATAGAATGTGTATATTTAATCGCTTCTATTCTGGTACCTAAGGGAGGTACAGTACTTATAAAGTTCCATCAAAATCCGTCCAATAGCTTAAGAGAAATCCTGCTTACATAACAGACAAACAAATAGCAACAATCGCACAATCTCCGCAAGCTTCAGTTGGAGGACATATCCTTGAAAATATTAAGATGAATTGTTGCGGATTCTTGACCCCCCAGACCAGATGGCTGGAGTAAAGTAGGAAAGAATAGCAATTGGACAGAGGAAGAACAAGCGGAGAAGTGAGAAGTACAGTAGAAGACTGAAAGTTCTCGGGCTCAACCAAGTTGCTTCATTGTGGAATGTGGATTCTTGATTCTGAAAAGAATGTACTTATATAATTGTTCGTGTTGCACAGCCTATGTTTTCCTGACAACTGACTCTCCCTACTCAATATCGTGATCACATTATTCGTCATAGTTGACCATAGACTGGACACGAAAATTGAACTTTGCAGTAAGGGACCCAAAATCGGAGAACGAACCTGCAAGTTCGAACCTCGAATTCGCGAAAATGTGATATTTTTGCGGTTTCGAGGTTCGAAATTGGGGGTTTGTTCTCCAATTTTGGGTCCCTTACTGCAAAGTTCCATTTTTGTGTACAGTCCAGATCTATTGTAGTCTATGAGTTGACTCATCTAGAATTCCACGTCACGTCACATTTCTTTATTATAATCTGGTTATTATTAAATGGTTTACTGCAGTTTTGAAAGGATCTCTAGGTATGGAAGTGTTCCTCAGAGCTCTCTGTGTATACCACCCCCTCTACGTAGAGCACATAGCACCCGACTTGCAACACAATCCAACCCCTACTCTGTACAAATCTCTAACCCAAGAGTGAAACGATATTCCCAATCTTCTATTCAACAGCTGAGCTCTGGAAGTCTCTCCCTGAATCCATCTTTCCCTAATCCTATGACTTAAGTTGCTTCAAACTCCGTGTGTCCAGGCATTTTGGCTCGTACTGTACATTCCTTGATTTTGGTCTTGCATGTCACTCTTTTAACTCTGGGGGAGGTACTCGTCACTGGCAGTTCTGCCTTTTGTCTCCCTCATCCAAATAAAAACAAATCTTAATTAACCCTATGGCTTCCAAAAGTTCTGAATAAACTTAATAAAATCGTCTAAAGATAGCCAAAAGGAGAAACGAGGTCTCGACCACTAAAAGGGTTATATTATACCTAGCGGTACTATGGCGTAAATTCCTTTGTATTCTCGCATATATTAGACGATTTTCTATACAACTTAAGAAGGACCTCTAACAATCAAAATGACAATGTATCTTTATTAAATGTTACTCAACCATATCATTTCTGAACTTAATACAAATCATGTAATAATTGGTAGACTAAAGTAAATCTATGTGTCATGGTATACAGTACTATATACACTGTAATAATCTATGTGTCATGGTATACAGTACTATATACACTGTAATAATCTATGTGTCATGGTATACAGTACTATGTACACTGTAATAATCTGTGTCATGGTATACAGTACTATATACACTGTAATAATCTATGTGTCATGGTATACAGTACTATACACTGTAATAATCTATGTGTCATGGTATACAGTACTATACACTGTAATAATCTATGTGTCATGGTATACAGTACTATATACACTGTAATAATCTATGTGTCATGGTATACAGTACTATACACTGTAATAATCTATGTGTCATGGTATACAGTACTATATACACTGTAATAATCTATGTGTCATGGTATACAGTACTATACACTGTAATAATCTATGTGTCATGGTATACAGTACTATACACTGTAATAATCTATGTGTCATGGTATACAGTACAATACACTGTAATAATCTATGTGTCATGGTATACAGTACTATACACTGTAATAATCTATGTGTCATGGTATACAGTACTATACACTGTAATAATCTATGTGTCATGGTATACAGTACTATACACTGTAATAATCTATGTGTCATGGTATACAGTACTATACACTGTAATAATCTATGTGTCATGGTATACAGTACTATACACTGTAATAATCTATGTGTCATGGTATACAGTACTATACACTGTAATAATCTATGTGTCATGGTATACAGTACTATATACACTGTAATAATCTATGTGTCATGGTATACAGTACTATACACTGTAATAATCTATGTGTCATGGTATACAGTACTATACACTGTAATAATCTATGTGTCATGGTATACAGTACAATACACTGTAATAATCTATGTGTCATGGTATACAGTACTATACACTGTAATAATCTATGTGTCATGGTATACAGTACTATACACTGTAATAATCTATGTGTCATGGTATACAGTACTATACACTGTAATAATCTATGTGTCATGGTATACAGTACTATACACTGTAATAATCTATGTGTCATGGTATACAGTACTATACACTGTAATAATCTATGTGTCATGGTATACAGTACTATACACTGTAATAATCTATGTGTCATGGTATACAGTACTATATACACTGTAATAATCTATGTGTCATGGTATACAGTACTATACACTGTAATAATCTATGTGTCATGGTATACAGTACTATATACACTGTAATAATCTATGTGTCATGGTATACAGTACTATACACTGTAATAAACCAAGGGCAACAAAAGGGTATTGATTTTTTTTGTTTTCCTATTCCAACTACTCCCTCTCGGGCATAGGCTGATAGACTTTACACTCTACAGCTGAACACGGTGAGGCCCGTGAGGTCTTGCTCCAATCTAGGGAGTGAGACATGCGAAGCTTCACAGCTCGAAGCAACTCCATCTCTGAAGCTGCTCCGCCTCTGTGCTTCACAGTCTCATCCCCCAGGCTCAGACCCTCACTCTTAGAACGCCACCTATTGAGCAATTAACTCACTAGGCATTGCCCCCCTGTACCATATTTTTGAATATGGGGATATTCATACAATGCTATTTAACCCTTTCGCTGCGGGTGACGTTCTGGAATGTTTTGGCAAGTTACAGCAATTTCCAGGCTTTAAAAGCCTGTAAAAACCGTAGAAACCGAGTGTCAGTGGGCGGGAGCGTGAGGGGCCCACCTCCGACCCTCAGAGCAGCGAGCGGCTCACTGAGGTAGACTGTGTCTCGCGCGGGTCTCTCACTGCCTCTCACAACAGTGTAGCCGAGCGAGCGAGTGCTAACAAATAGCGGGTTTCCCGCGTTTCTATGGCACCGCTGCGGGTGAACCAGGCCACGTACGAGTCCCGTTCTGGTCTCATTTTGAAGCTATTTTCGCCTAGTTTTCGGCAGAATACAGTTCATTTAATGCAGATGCTTGATTTATCATTCAGGAGTGCCTGAATATTCCCTAAATAGCCCAAAACACCCCACAGGAGAAACGATTAATCAGGGAACAATGAGGGTATTTATTTGGCATTTCGGTGTGCTGTGGTAATGCACTGATACTAGGTACAGCACAAATTCCATCCCAATAATTCCCATTAACATATTGGGATTCGAACCCGGGTCCACTGGATTACCAGTCCAGTGGCAAGACCACTCCACCACACCTCCCCTATAAACACTCATTGGGTATATTGATTGGGATTTACAACATATTATTGGATGGTTTATTACTACCACAAATCTGCCCGTATATATTTATGATGGTATACTATATTATGGACACTTCAATTACCCTTTTCATACCTTCTTTAAGGGGGGTGACCTGCTTTTTCTCTCTCCTTTTCTCTGGGTTGTATCCATTCTGCCCCATTCAGCCTACTGTTTTATGACGTTTATCCCCATCCAGGTGTTGATTTCTTCCTGGCGAGCGATAGCGAGCCAGCATTGTATCGAAAAGTGTACAAATTTAGCCTGCTGTCAATTTTTTTTTTAAATATATGCTGGCTCACTACCACTCGTCAGGAAAAAATCAAAACCTGGATGGGGTTAAACGTCTTAAAACAGTAGGTTGAATGGGCCGAATGGATACAACCCAGAGAGAGAGAGAGAGACAAAAAAAACGAGGTGGGCTCCAATAAACCCACACTATTTGAAAGTGTGCTGAAACAAGCTAATACATACACTGACAACAGACAGTGTGCTGAAACAAGCTAATACGTACACTGACAACAGACAGTGTGCTGAAACAAACTAATACATACACTGACAACAAACAGTGTGCTGAAACAAGCTAATACGTATACTGACAACAGACAGTGTGCTGAAACAAACTAATACATACACTGACAACAGACAGTGTGCTGAAACAAGCTAATATGTACACTGACAACAGACAGTGTGCTGAAACAAACTAATACGTACACTGACAACAGGCAGTGTGCTGAAACAAGCTAATACGTACACTGACAACAGACAGTGTGCTGTAACAAGCTAATACGTACACTGACAACAGACAGTGTGCTGAAACAAGCTAATACATACACTGACAACAGACAGTGTGCTGAAACAAGCTAATACGTACACTGACAACAGACAGTGTGCTGAAACAAGCTAATACGTACACTGACAACAGACAGTGTGCTGAAACAAGCTAATACGTACACTGACAACAGACAGTGTGCTGAAACAAGCTAATACATACACTGACAACAGACAGTGTGCTGAAAAAAGCTAATACGTACACTGACAACAGAGAGTGTGCTGAAACAAGCTAATACGTACACTGACAACAGACAGTGTGCTGAAACAAGCTAATACGTACACTGACAACAGACAGTGTGCTGAAACAAGCTAATACGTACACTGACAACAGACAGTGTGCTGTAACAAGCTAATACCTACACTGACAACAGACAGTGTGCTGAAACAAGCTAATACGTACACTGACAACAGACAGTGTGCTGAAACAAGCTAATACGTACACTGACAACAAACAGTGTGCTGAAACAAGCTAATACGTACACTGACAACAGACAGTGTGCTGAAACAAGCTAATACGTACACTGACAACAGACAGTGTGTTGAAACAAGCTAATACGTACACTGACAACAGACAGTGTGCTGAAACAAGCTAATACGTTCACTGACAACAGACAGTGTGCTGAAACAAGCTAATACGTACACTGACAACAGACAGTGTGCTGAAACAAGCTAATACGTACACTGACAACAGACAGTGTGCTGAAACAAGCTAATACGTTCACTGACAACAGACAGTGTGCTGAAACAAGCTAATAGGTACACTGACAACAGACAGTGTGCTGAAACAAGCTAATACGTACACTGACAACAGACAGTGTGCTGAAACAAGCTAATACGTACACTGACAACAGACAGTGTGCTGAAACAAGCTAATACGTACACTGACAACAGACAGTGTGCTGAAACAAGCTAATACGTACACTGACAACAGACAGTGTGCTGAAACAAGCTAATACGTACACTGACAACAGACAGTGTGCTGAAACAAGCTAATACGTACACTGACAACAGACAGTGTGCTGAAACAAGATAATACGTACACTGACAACAGACAGTGTGCTGAAACAAGCTAATACTTACACTGACAATAGACAGTGTGCTGAAACAAGCTAATACATACACTGACAACAGACAGTGTGCTGAAACAAGCTAATACGTACACTGACAACAGACAGTGTGCTGAAACAAGCTAATATGTACACTGACAACAGACAGTGTGCTGAAACAAGCTAATACGTACACTGACAACAGACAGTGTGCTGAAACAAGCTAATATGTACACTGACAACAGACAGTGTGCTGAAACAAGCTAATACGTACACTGACAACAGACAGTGTGCTGAAACAAGCTAATATGTACACTGACAACAGACAGTGTGCTGAAACAAGCTAATACGTACACTGGCAACAGACAGTGTGCTGAAACAAGCTAATACGCACACTGACAACAGACAGTGTGCTGAAACAAGCTAATACGCACACTGACAACAGAGAGTGTGCTGAAACAAGCTAATACGTACACTGACAACAGACAGTGTGCTGAAACAAGCTAATACATACACTGACAACATACAGTGTGCTGAAACAAGCTAATACGTACACTGACAACAGACAGTGTGCTGAAACAAGCTAATACGTACACTGACAACAGACAGTGTGACTGAGACACGCTAATACGTACACTGACAACAGAAAGTGTGCTGAAACAAACTATACATACACTGACAACAGACAGTGTGCTGAAACAAGCTAATACGCACACTGACAACAGACAGTGTGCTGAAACAAGCTAATACGTACACTGACAACAGACAGTGTGCTGAAACAAGCTAGTACATGCACTGACAACAGACAGTGTGCTGAAACAAGCTAATACGTACACTGACAACAGACAGTGTGCTGAAACAAGCTAATACGCACACTGACAACAGACAGTGTGCTGAAACAAGCTAATACGTACACTGACAACAGACAGTGTGCTGAAACAAGCTAATACATACACTGACAACAGACAGTGTGCTGAAAAAAGCTAATACGTACACTGACAACAGAGAGTGTGCTGAAACAAGCTAATACGTACACTGACAACAGACAGTGTGCTGAAACAAGCTAATACGTACACTGACAACAGACAGTGTGCTGAAACAAGCTAATACGTACACTGACAACAGACAGTGTGCTGTAGCAAGCTAATACCTACACTGACAACAGACAGTGTGCTGAAACAAGCTAATATGTACACTGACAACAGACAGTGTGCTGAAACAAGCTAATACGTACACTGACAACAGACAGTGTGCTGAAACAAGCTAATACGTACACTGACAACAGACAGTGTGCTGAAACAAGCTAATACGTACACTGACAACAGACAGTGTGTTGAAACAAGCTAATACGTACACTGACAACAGACAGTGTGCTGAAACAAGCTAATACGTTCACTGACAACAGACAGTGTGCTGAAACAAGCTAATACGTACACTGACAACAGACAGTGTGCTGAAACAAGCTAATACGTACACTGACAACAGACAGTGTGCTGAAACAAGGTAATACGTACACTGACAACAGACAGTGTGCTGAAACAAGCTAATACGTACACTGACAACAGACAGTGTGCTGAAACAAGCTAATAGGTACACTGACAACAGCCAGTGTGCTGAAACAAGCTAATACGTACACTGACAACAGACAGTGTGCTGAAACAAGCTAATACGTACACTGACAACAGACAGTGTGCTGAAACAAGCTAATACGTACACTGACAACAGACAGTGTGCTGAAACAAAGCTAATACGTACACTGACAACAGACAGTGTGCTGAAACAAGCTAATACGTACACTGACAACAGACAGTGTGCTGAAACAAGCTAATACGTACACTGACAACAGACAGTGTGCTGAAACAAGCTAATACGTACACTGACAACAGACAGTGTGCTGAAACAAGCTAATACGTACACTGACAACAGACAGTGTGCTGAAACAAGCTAATACGTACACTGACAACAGACAGTGTGCTGAAACAAGCTAATACATACACTGACAACAGACAGTGTGCTGAAACAAGCTAATACATACACTGACAACAGACAGTGTGCTGAAACAAGCTAATACGTACACTGACAACAGACAGTGTGCTGAAACAAGCTAATACGTACACTGACAACAGACAGTGTGCTGAAACAAGCTAATACGCACACTGACAACAGACAGTGTGCTGAAACAAGCTACGCACACTGACAACAGAGAGTGTGCTGAAACAAGCTAATACGTACACTGACAAAAGACAGTGTGCTGAAACAAGCTAATACATACACTGACAACAGAGAGTGTGCTGAAACAAGCTAATACATACACTGACAACAGACAGTGTGCTGAAACAAGCTAATATGTACACTGACAACAGACAGTGTGCTGACACAAGCTAATACGTATACTGACAACAGACAGTGTGCTGAAACAAGCTAATACGTACACTGACAACAGACAGTATGCTGAAACAAGCTAATACGTACACTGACAACAGACAGTGTGCTGAAACAAGCTAATACGTACACTGACAACAGACAGTGTGCTGAAACAAGCTAATACGTACACTGACAACAGACAGTGTGCTGAAACAAGCTAATATGTACACTGACAACAGACAGTGTGCTGAAACAAGCTAATACGTACACTGACAACAGACAGTGTGCTGAAACAAGCTAATACGCACACTGACAACAGACAGTGTGCTGAAACAAGCTAATACGCACACTGACAACAGAGAGTGTGCTGAAACAAGCTAATACGTACACTGACAAAAGACAGTGTGCTGAAACAAGCTAATACATACACTGACAACAGACAGTGTGCTGAAACAAGCTAATACGTACACTGACAACAGACAGTGTGCTGAAACAAGCTAATACGTACACTGACAACAGACAGTGTGCTGAAACAAGCTAATACATACACTGACAACAGACAGTGTGCTGAAACAAGCTAATACGCACACTGACAACAGACAGTGTGCTGAAACAAGCTAATACGTACACTGACAACAGACAGTGTGCTGAAACAAGCTAGTACATGCACTGACAACAGACAGTGTGCTGAAACAAGCTAATATGTACACTGACAACACACAGTGTGCTGAAACAAGCTAATACGCACACTGACAACAGACAGTGTGCTGAAACAAGCTAATACATACACTGACAACAGACAGTGTGCTGAAACAAGCTAATACACACACTGACAACAGACAGTGTGCTGAAACAAGCTAATACATACACTGACAACAGACAGTGTGCTGAAACAAGCTAATACACACACTGACAACAGACAGTGGGATTGAAACAAGCTAATACATACACTGACAACAGACAGTGTGCTGAAACAAGCTAATACACAGGCTGACAACAGACAGTGTGCTGAAACAAGCTAATACACACACTGACAACAGACAGTGTGCTGAAACAAGCTAATACACACACTGACAACAGACAGTGTGCTGAAACAAGCTAATGCGTACACTGACAACAGACACTGTGCTGAAACAAGCTAATACGCACACTGACAACAGACAGTGGGACTGAAACAAGCTAATACGTACACTGGCAACAGACATTGTTCTGAAACAAGCTAATACGTACACTGACAACAGACAGTGTGCTGAAACAAGCTAATACGTACACTGACAACAGACAGTGGGACTGAAACAAGCTAATACGTACACTGACAATAGACAGTGTGCTGAAACAAGCTAATACGCACACTGACAACAGACAGTGGGACTGAAACAAGCTAATACGTACACTGACAACAGACAGTGTGCTGAAACAAGCTAATGCGTACACTGACAACAGACAGTGTGCTGAAACAAGCTAATACGCACACTGACAACAGACAGTGGGACTGAAACAAGCTAATACGTACACTGGCAACAGACATTGTGCTGAAACAAGCTAATACGTACACTGACAACAGACAGTGTGCTGAAACAAGCTAATACGTACACTGACAACAGACAGTGGGACTGAAACAAGCTAATACGTACACTGACAACAGACAGTGTGCTGAAACAAGCTAATACGCACACTGACAACAGACAGTGGGACTGAAACAAGCTAATACGTACACTGACAACAGACAGTGTGCTGAAACAAGCTAATACGTACACTGACAACAGACAGTGTGCTGAAACAAGCTAATACGTACACTGACAACAGACAGTGTGCTGAAACAAGCTAATACGTACACTGACAACAGACAGTGGGACTGAAACAAGCTAATACGTACAATGACAACAGACAGTGTGCTGAAACAAGCTAATACGCACACTGACAACAGACAGTGGGACTGAAACAAGCTAATACGTACACTGACAACAGACAGTGTGCTGAAACAAGCTAATACGCACACTGACAACAGACAGTGTGACTGAAACAAGCTAATACGCACACTGACAACAGACAGTGGGACTGAAACAAGCTAATACGTACACTGACAACAGACAGTGTGCTGAAACAAGCAAATACGCACACTGACAACAGACAGTGTGCTGAAACAAGCTAATACATACACTGACAACAGACAGTGGGACTGAAACAAGCTAATACGCACACTGACAACAGACAGTGTGCTGAAACAAACTAATACGCACACTGACAACAGACAGTGTGCTGAAACAAGCTAGTGCATACACTGACAACAGACAGTGGGACTGAAACAAGCTAATACGTACACTGACAACAGACAGTGTGCTGAAACAAGCTAATATGTACTCTGACAATAGACAGTGTGCTGAAACTAGCTAATACATACACTGACAACAGACAGTGGGACTAAAACAAGCTAATACATACACTGACAACAGGCAGTGGGACTGAAACAAGCTAATACGTACACTGACAACAGACAGTGGGACTGAAACAAGCTAATACGTACACTGACAACTGACAGTGTGCTGAAACAAGCTAATACGCACACTGACAACAGACAGTGTGCTGAAACAAGCTAATACATACACTGACAACAGACAGTCGGACTGAAACAAGCTAATACGCACACTGACAACAGACAGTGTGCTGAAACAAGCTAATACATACACTGACAACAGACAGTGGGACGGAAACAAGCTAATACGCACACTGACAACAGACAGTGTGCTGAAACAAGCTAATACGTACACTGACAACAGACAGTGTGACTGAAACAAGCTAGTACGCACACTGGCAACAGACAGTGTGCTGAAACAAGCTAATACATACACTGACAACAGACAGTGTGACTGAAACAAGCTAATATGCACACTGACAACAGACAGTGTGCTGAAACAAGCTAATACATACACTGACAACAGAGAGTGGGACTGAAACAAGCTAATACGCACACTGACAACAGACAGTGTGCTGAAACAAGCTAATACGTACACTGACAACAGACAGTGTGCTGAAGCAAGCTAATACGCACACTGACAACAGACAGTGTGACTGAAACAAGCTAATATGCACACTGACAACAGACAGTGTGACTGAAACAAGCTAATACATTCACTGACAACAGACAGTGTGCTCAAACAAGCTAATACATACACTGGCAACAGACAGTGTGCTGAAACAAGGTAATACGTACACTGACAACATACAGTGGGACTGAAACAAGCTAATTCGTACACTGACAACAGACAGTGTGCTGAAACAAGCTAATACGCACACTGACAACAGACAGTGTGCTGAAACAAGCTAATACATACACTGACAACAGACAGTGGGACTGAAACAAGCTAATACGCACACTGACAACAGACAGTGTGCTGAAACAAACTAATACGCACACTGACAACAGAGAGTGTGCTGAAACAAGCTAGTACATACACTGACAACAGACAGTGGGACTGAAACAAGCTAATACGTACACTGACAACAGACAGTGTGCTGAAACAAGCTAATACGCACACTGACAATAGACAGTGTGCTGAAACAAGCTAATACATACACTGACAACAGACAGTGGGACTGAAACAAGCTAATACGTACACTGACAACAGACAGTGTGCTGAAACAAGCTAATACGTACACTGACAACAGACAGTGTGCTGAAACAAGCTAATACACACACTGACAACAGACAGTGTGCTGAAACAAGCTAATAAATACACTGACAACAGACAGTGGGACTGAAACAAGCTAATACGCACACTGACAACAGACAGTGTGCTGAAACAAGCTAATACACACACTGACAACAGACAGTGGGACTGAAACAAGCTAATACGCACACTGACAACAGACAGTGTGCTGAAACAAGCTAATACATACACTGACAACAGACAGTGGGACTGAAACAAGCTAATACGTACACTGACAACAGACAGTGGGACTGAAACAAGCTAATACGTACACTGACAACAGACAGTGGGACTGAAACAAGCTAATACGTACACTGACAACAGACAGTTTGCTGAAACAAGCTAATACGTACACTGACAACAGACAGTGTGCTGAAACAATCTAATACGTACAATGACAACAGACAGTGTGCTGAAACAAGCTAATACGTACACTGACAACAGACAGTGTGCTGAAACAAGCTAATACGTACACTGACAACAGACAGTGTGCTGAAACAAGCTAATACTTACACTGACAACAGACAGTTTGCTGAAACAAGCTAATACGTACACTGACAACAGACAGTGTGCTGAAACAAGCTAATACATACACTGACAACAGTGTGCTGAAACAAGCTAATACATACACTGACAACAGACAGTGTGCTGAAACAAGCTAATACGTACACTGACAACAGACAGTGTGCTGAAACAAGCTAATACGTACACTGACAACAGACAGTGGGCTGAAACAAGCTAATACGTACACTGACAACAGACAGTTTGCTGAAACAAGCTAATACGTACACTGACAACAGACAGTGTGCTGAAACAAGCTAATACGTACACTGACAACAGACAGTGTGCTGAAACAAGCTAATACGTACAGTACACTGACAACAGACAGTGGGACTGAAACAAGCTAATACGTACACTGACAACAGACAGTGGGACTGAAACAAGCTAATACATACACTGACAACAGACAGTTTGCTGAAACAAGCTAATACGTACACTGACAACAGACAGTGTGCTGAAACAAGCTAATACGTACACTGACAACAGACAGTTTGCTGAAACAAGCTAATACGTACACTGACAACAGACAGTTTGCTGAAACAAGCTAATGCGTACACTGACAACAGACAGTGTGACTGAAAAATATCTCGATAATGAAAGAATACACCAACAAAATCAAGGGTAAACAAAGAAAAGAATAAAGTATATATTATCATTGGTAATGTCATTATATTGCTGGTGGTATAGCTTTCTATCCTTAGGTAGCAATGGATAAATGCACTGAATTTCGGTGTGAGCATCCTAGGTTCGAATACCTGGACTGCCACATGTATTTGTTGATTTCGTTAATTGAGTTTAGGAGTAAAGTAGGTTGGTGGAGGTAACATAATAATTACATGAGTATATTACTACCATTATGCCTTTGTTAAGCTATAGTATTATGGACGTTTTGTTTATCCACATCACACTCATATTTTTTTATAGTGTAGATTTTGATTAAGCTTGGTCAACACCTTCCTTTGGTATCCGAATAGAACCGCTTGAGTATCTATGAATCGATTTACTGTTTTAATCTAGCTATCAGTAGACGATTTCATGCGGCTTAGGAAGAACTTCAAGCATTCAAGGGGACAAATGTTATTTGAATTAATACGTATACCCCCACAAAGCCTTCCTAAACAATTAAGGGGGGATGGCCAGGTTATCTGGACCCCCTTCTCCCTCGTGTTTAGCCCCATTGGTTTTTAGATTTGAAGACGTTCGGCCCATTAGTTTGGCGATTTTGAGACCTTTCACCCCATTTCTTTGTCAATATTAAGACTTTCCGTGTCATTTAGGTGTCGATTTTGTCCTAGCGAGCGATAGCGAGCCTGTAATTTAAGAGAAACCGGCCTTTGGCCTGGACATTTTTCTATTGAAAAATGTACACATTTATCTTGAAGGAGGGTCTTGGGGTGTTTTCTAAGCTTGATGGAAGTCTAAGGAGGAAACTGATAACATAATATAATGATACATAAACTGATAACATAATATAATGATACATAAACTGATAACATAATATAATGATACATAAACTGATAACATAATATAATGATACATAAACTGATAACATAATATAATGATACATAAACTGATAACATAATATAATGATACATAAACTGATAACATAATATAATGATACATAAACTGATAACATAATATAATGATACATAAACTGATAACATAATATAATGATACATAAACTGATAACATAATATAATGATACATAAACTGATAACATAATATAATGATACATAAATGAACAAATAATAATGACTTAAATGAACAAATAATAATGACTTATCTGCCCTTATGACAATCGTCTAGCAATGGCCAGGGGAAGAGAACAGAGTGGGCCGTGGCTTACTGAAAGGGTTAAACTGGATTAACCCCTTCACCACCGCTCACAACTTTTTCATTATATTCTGCCAACTATTAGACGATATTATTCAGCGTAAGAAGGATCTGTGTTAGCTATGAGGATTAAATGAAATAGCCTGTATCCTTTTAAATCGGTAGAGGTCCTTCTTAAGCTCAATATAATCATCTATTAGTTGCCAGAATATAATGAAAAGGACGTCACCAGTATTGAAAGGGTTAAAGTACCCATCTAATAAAACGATATACAAGGTAAATCACAATCAATATACCCAATGGTTTTAATACCTTTTTTATACCATTGTTTTATTCTTTATTTTTACCGTGTGTTACAGACCACCACGTAAAAGTCTCATTCCAAGACTAGTCGACCTCTTAAGGGGGGGTCACCTGCTTTGTTTTCTCTCCTATTCTCTCTTTCTCGGGCTTGTATCCATTCGGCCCCATTCAGCCTACTGTTTTAAGACGTTAATCCCCATCCAGGTGTCGATTTCTTACTGGCGAGTGATAGCAAGCCAGCATTGTATAGAACAATCCTGCTTCGCCAGAGACATTTTTCTATCGAAAAATGTACTAATTTAACCTGCTGTCAAAAATATTTAAAAATATATTCTGACTCGCTACCGCTCGTCAGGAAAACAAATCGACACCTGAATAGGGGTAAACGTCTTATAATAGTAGGCTGAATGGGGCCGAATGGATATAACCCAGAGAGAGAGAGGGAGAGAGAGAGAGAGCAAACAAACGAGGTGGGTCCCCTTAATAACCAAACGTGGCACCGATGTATACTGTCCAAATGTACTCTCATTAATCAGTGTACTGTATTCTGTACAACTACTCTTACATCACTGTTCTGGCTCTGTTGATACAGCCATTCATCTTTATTATGTGTGTCTGTGTGTGTGTCTGTGTTTCTGTGCATGTGTATGTGTCTGTGCGTGTGTGTGTGGGTGTGTGCACGCGTGACCCATTGTGTGTGCGTGTGTGTCTGTATATAAATATATATATATATATATATTGAGAATATATCACAAATACACGTGAGCCACTAAATGTTTCTAGTCTCTCAGTGGGGATCGAACCATCGACCATCAGGATGATAGCCGACGCTTTAATCAATTACACCACGGCAGTCTAAGACTGCCGTGGTGTAATTGATTAAAGCGTCGGCTATCATCCTGATGGTCGATGGTTCGATCCCCACTGAGAGACTAGAAACATATATAATTATATATATATATATATATATATATATATATATATATATATATATATATATACTGTATATATATATATATACTGTATATATATATTCTGTTGCACTAGACATATCGAAGGCCTTCGATAGAGTCTGGCACAAATCTTTAATTTCCAAACTGCCCTCCTTCGGTTTCTGTCCCTCCATCTGTGCCTTTGTCTCTAATTTCCTTTCCGGCCGTTCCATAGCTGCGGTTGTGGACGGCCATCGCTCAATTCCTCATCCTATCAACTCCGGTGTTCCTCAGGGTTCTGTGTTATCTCCCATTCTCTTTCTAATTTTCATAAATGATCTTCTCAATTGTACATCTAGTCCCATCCATTCATATGCAGACGACTCTACTTTACACCACTCAATTAGTTTTCCAGAACGCCCCAGCCAGCAATCCCTCAAAAGTAAACGTAATGAAGCCATAAAATGCTTATCTTCTGATCTAGCTACTATTTCCAATTGGGGTAGAGAAAACCTTGTTACATTTAATGCTTCCAAAACTCTATTTATCCATCTTACTACCCGTCAGGAACCTCCAGAGGACTATCCCTTATTCTTCAACAATACAAAAATCAACCCTTCATCTTCCCTCAATGTTCTGGGTGTCTCTTTTTCTTCTGTTCTCACTTGGAAAGACCTATTACCAGTCTCGCTAAGGCAGCCTCCCAGAAGCTGGGTGTGCTCAACCGCCTCAAGGGGTTCTTTACCCCTGCACAGCTACTTGCTCTGTACAGGGGCACAGTGCGTCCTTGTATTGAGTATTGGTCACATGTGTGGGGAGGATCCTCTCACACCACACTCCTATAAAGTAGAAAGGAAAGCCTTTCGTATCATTAACTCCCGTCCACTCACCAATTCTCTGCAATCTCTCTCTCTTCGCCGCAATGTTGCATCTCTCTCACTATTCTATCGCTACTACAATAATCAGTGTTCCTCGGAGCTTTCCCAGTGTATACCACCTCCTCTGCGTAGGGTACGTAGTGCCCACCTTGCAACACAATCCCACCCCTACTCTGTGCAACTCTCCAACCCAAGATTGAAATGCTATTCTCAGACTTTCTTCTATTCAATTGCTGAGCTCTGGAACTCTCTCTCAGAATCAGTCTTTCCCTCTTCTATCTATCTATCTATTGCCTGACGCCGTGATCCCCGAAGGGATGGCCACGAACGAACCGCCCCCATGCACCTCTGTTCCCAGTCAGTCGACGCCCCTCCCCCCAACCAGCACCGCCTTCGTTCATGTAGTTCCTCACTCCATCCTTCCACCTCATATTCGGTCTACCTCTCCCCCTCTGTCCCTCCACCTCGCTCTCGTACACCCTCTTAGTCATTCTCTCGCTTTCCATACGTTCCATATGGCCGAACCATCTCAAGTTGTTCCTTTTCACACTTTCCAGCACTTTCCCTCTTCCTATGACTTAAATTGCTTCAAACTCTGTGTGTCCAGGCATTTTAGCTCGAACGTCCCTTGATTTCGGCCCTGTCACTCTATGATATCTGGGGGAGGCACTCGCTGCAGGCAGTTATGCCTTTTGTCTCCCTCATTCACATAGACAAAAAAAAAAAATATATATATATATATATATAATATATATACCAGTATATATATATATATACCGGTATATATATATTATGGACGTACGTCGTCCGTCGCTGGTACTGACGAATGACTTTTATACTGACGGCCAACGTCCGTCGCTGGTATAGTAAGGGTTAAGGGCCACTCGACTGGTGACCTTGCTTATCATATTGACTGGTGACCTTGCTTATCATATTAACTC
>JBAKBP010031076.1:0-24901 GCA_037953745.1 Lithodes maja | reverse complement strand
GTAGTAGTAGTAATGAAGGTAGCCGTGTTTGCGATCCTGGCACAGATAACAGAAAGGTTGAATGAAACGACCAAAAGTTATCATAATTATCTCCTATCAGTTTCCTCTCTCTCTCTCTCTCTCTCTCTCTCTCTCTCTCTCCTCTCTCTCTCTCTCTCTCTCTCTCTCCACCTATTACTGATCATCTCTTACATAACTTATGTTCTCTACTCTACATTTGGTCTCTCTAATAGTTATGTCTTTCATTACGTTCATGACAATTATAATGTATTAACAATATATGAGAACATAATAACATATATTATATTTATGACCTACTTAGATATACGTTAATTGTTTGTGTGCTGATTTTGCGATATCAGCTAATCCTCATCGTTTTCTGTTTTCATTCCTTTCCTATCTTCAATAAATTACCTCCCTTCTCTTCCATTTCTTTTTGTTTTCCTATCTTCAATTTCTTCTCCTCACTTCTATTCCTTTTCTTTTCCATTCCTTTCCGTCACTATCTTCAATCAATTATCTGCCTTCTCTTCCATTTTTCTTTCCTATCTTCAATTTATTTTCCTCACTTCTTTTCCATTACATTTCTATCCTATTCTGGATTAATTTCTTCTCCCTTCTTTCTTCTTCTTCTCCTTGTCCCCTCTCATTTGGAAGTGGAGTTGGTTTCTGATTGACATATTGACTGATTGGCTGATTGGCTGACAGACGTAGCCACTATCTGATTGAGGTTGTAATAATGTTCCTCCCTCCTTGGAGTGCCACATGGATTTGTTGATTTCATTAATTGAGTTTAGAGGTGAAGTTGGTTGGTGGAAAAATCATAATAATTCCTTCCCTTTATCATATCTCTTGTTTTTCCTTACATTCTCTCTCCTAACTTTTTTGTTTTCCTGTTTTCTGCATGTTTTCCTTTCCTTCTTCCATCTCTTTATTTCTTTACTGATTGTTGTTCTAATAATGTTACTTCCTTCCCTTATATTATTCCCTTTGATTTTCCTTTTATTATCTCTCCTTAACTCGTCTGTTTTCCTGTTTTCTTATATTTTTTTCATCATTTCCTTCTCCCATCTCTTTATTTCTTTGCTGATCGTGGTTGTAATAATGGCCCTTCCTTCCCTTTATCATTCCTCTTGTTTTTCCTTACATTCTCTCTCCTAACTTTCTTTGGTTTCCTGTTTTCTGCATGTTTTCCTCTCCTTCTTCCATCTCTTTATTTCTTTACCGATTGTTGTTCTAATAATGTTACTTCCTTCCCTTATATTATTCCCTTTGTTTTTCCTTTAATTGTCTCTCCGAACTCTTCTGTTTTCCTGTTTTCTTATATATATATTTTTTTCATTTCCTTCTTCCATCTCTTTATTTCTTTACTGATTGTTGTTCTAAAAATGTTCCTGCCTTCCTTTTATTATCATTCCTCCTGGTTTTCCTTACATTCTCTCTCCTAACTCTCCTGTTTTCTTTAGTATTCCCTTTCCTCCCTTTCTGTCTTTCTTTATGGTCTGATTGTTTAGTAATAATGTTCTTTATGATCTGATTGTTTAGTAATAATGTTCTTTATGATCTGATTGTTTAGTAATAATGTTCTTTATGATCTGATTGTTTAGTAATAATGTTCTTTATGATCTGATTGTTTAGTAATAATGTTCTTTATGATCTGATTGTTTAGTAATAATGTTCTTTATGATCTGATTGTTTAGTAATAATGTTCTTTGATTCACTCTTGGCTTTCCTTACATTCTCTCTCCTAACGTTTATGTTTTTCTGTTTTCTTCATAATTCACTTCCTTCCTTCCTCTCTTTATACGTTCATTCATATCATCACCAACCCACCAATTAACCCTTTCACGTTTTTATGACGCAGAAGTTGCCAGATTAGCAATACTAAATAGAGTTCTCTCACTCTTATAATTACCTCTCCAAAATTAGTTTTCTGCCCACAACTAACTCAAAGACATCTGCAGAGGTTGAAGTAACTAAACTAAAGGTTTCTAAATACCCCTGATGGTAACAAAGGCTTTAAAGTATCCCTAATAGGCTAAACAAGGCGTAAAGAACGTGAGAGGGTTAAATTACAAATAAACCTAATTATTGAAATTAATACAATTATCCGATGTTTCTGTAAGGTAGATGTGCTGGAAAGTGTGAAAAGGAACACCTTGAGATGGTTCGGCCATATGGAACGTATGGGAAGCGAGAGAATGACTAAGAAGGTGTACGAGAGCTAGGTGGAAGGACAGAGAGGGAGATGTAAACCGAAAGAGAGGTGGAAGGATAGTGAGGAAGTATATGGATAAAGGCGGTGCTGGTTGGGAGGAGGGGCGTCGAATGACTGGGGACAGAGGTGCATGGGGGCGGTTCGTTCGTGGCCACCCCTTCGAGGATCACGGCGTCAGGCAATAGATAGATATATGCTGTAATATGGTATCTTCCTTCACGTATATCATTCGGTTTTGCTTTCCTTATATTTTGTCTTTCCTAACTTTGTCTTTTTCCTGTTTTTTCATCATTCCCTTCCCTTCCTTCCTGTCTTTATTCACTATCTGACTGTTTTTGTGATAACGTTCCTGCCTTCACTTTTGAGTTACAGAAGTTAAGGGGAGACTGACCGTTTGTTTGGTCTATTAATTCATTATTTATATATTTTTTTTAGTTTCCTCCCTAGACCCCCCTTCAAGATAAATTTGTACATTTGTCGGTACAAAAATGTCCCGGCCGAAGGCCGGTTTCTCTTAAAGTTGCAGGCTCGCTATCGCTCGCCATGAAAAATCGACACCTTAATGGCACGAAAGGACTTAAAATTGACAACGAAATGGGGCGAAAGGTGTTAAAATCGCCAAACTAATGGGCCGAACGTCTTATAATCTCAAAACTAGTGGGGCTAAACATTAGGGAGAAGGGGGTCCAGACAAACGATCTGCCTCCCCTTAAGGGTAAATATGTCAGGCCTATTTATAGTTAAGAGATTACACATTCATATAGTTAATAGATTACACATTCATATAATTAAGAGATTACACATTCATATAGTTAATAGATTACACATTCATATAGTTAAGAGATTACACATTCATATAGTTAAGAGATTACACATTCATATAGTTAATAGATTACACATTCATATAGTTAAGAGATTACACATTCATATAGTTAAGAGATTACACATTCATATAGTTAAGAGATTACACATTCATATAGTTAATAGATTACACATTCATATAGTTAAGAGATTACACATTCATATAGTTAAGAGATTACACATTCATATAGTTAAGAGATTACACATTCATAGTTAATAGATTACACATTCATATAGTTAATAGATTACACATTCATATAGTTAAGAGATTACACATTCATATAGTTAAGAGATTACACATTCATATAGTTAACTCCTTCAGACACATATGACGCAGAGGTTGCCAGATTAGCAATAAGAAATAAAGTTCTCTCACTCTTATAATTACCTCTCCAAAATTCGTTTTCTGCCCACAACTTACTCAAAGACAACTGCATAGGTTGAAGTAACTAAACTAAAGGTTTCTAAATACCCCTGATGGTAACAAAGACTTTAAAGTATCCCCAATAGGCTCAAAATTGCGTCATATGTCGGAGAGGGTTAATAGATTACACATTCATATAGTTAATAGATTACACATTTATATAGTTAAGAGATTACACATTCATATAGTTAATAGATTACACATTTATATAGTTAAGAGATTACACATTTATATAAGTAGCCCTCAGATCTCAATTTTCCAGTATACTAACACATGTTCCATTAAACCCTTTTCACCACCATTACGTAATTGTCATCATATTCTGGTTACCCCATTACACGGTGTTCTTTAGTTCATTAGCTACCTGTACGACTCAAATGGGTCAACACGATCTCCATAAACCCTCTTAGCAACACAGGTCCTTCTTAGACTGCTTAAAATCCTCTAATGTTAGCCAGAATCAAAGTTAAAAAGGCGTCATGATCCTGAAGGGGTTAACTCCTTTTCCTTATATTTTGATGGCTGTTAGATGATTATATTCAGCTTAGGAAGGACGTCTACCAATTAAAAGGTTTCAGACTATCTCAACAGTTCATCCTTTTAGCTATCATACATCCTTCCTAAGCTTCACAAAATCGTCTGAACGTAGCGGAAATCAAATACCTAAGACGTCATCGGTACAGAAAGGGTTAATAATATACTACTAAACATAATCAACAAAGCCGGTGTCACACGAGTTACTTTAACGGGGGTTATGTATCGGAGTCACAGTATCCGAGTCAAAAAGTAACTTAAGGGGAGATGGGTCGTTTTTCGGGTACCCTTTTTTTCCTCATGTTTAGCCACATTACTTTTCACATTATAAGAGGTTCACCCCATTAGTTTGGCGATTTTAAGACCTTTCGCCCATTTCTTTGTCAATATTAAGACTTTTCGTGTAATTTAGGTGTCGATTTCTTCCTGGTGAGCGATAGCGAGCCTGTAATTTAAGCGGAGGGACATTTTTCGATCGAAAAATGTACAAATTTATCTTGAAGGAGGGTCTTGGGCGGGTGTATTTTTAAGCTTGATGGAGGTCTAGGGAGAAAACTAAATAGAATATAAAAATACATAAATGAGCAAATAAATACGGCCCTCCCTATCTACTACTATCTACTACTACTATCTACTACTATCTACTATTATCTGCTACTATCTACTATTATCTACTACTATCTACTATTATCTACTATTATCTACTACTATCTACTATCTACTACTATCTACTATTATCTACTACTATCTACTATTATCTACTACTATCTACTATTATCTACTACTATCTACTACTACTATCTACTACTATCTACTATTATCTGCTACTATCTACTATTATCTACTACTATCTACTATTATCTACTATTATCTACTACTATCTACTATCTACTATTATCTACTACTATCTACTATCTACTACTATCTACTACTATCTACTATTATCTACTACTATCTACTACTATCTGACAAGTATCTCTTCCATCATGACTGTATTTTGTATCTTGGAGCTCCTGTTCGTATACAGTCCAATTTAATACACGAATAAACAACAAACTCATCAAAATAACATGATAACTTGTAGCGGATTCCAGACTCCGATAATACGTGTGTAGCGGGTACACCAGCTTATGTGACGTAGGGCTTTAAAGGGGACGTATTTCTTGGCTCGATTTGTATATCTTTTTATCTGTTTATTAGTTTCCTACCTTGACCTCATGTGTGCATATATCTGTATCATTGATTTAGTTTCCTCTATCAAGCTAAAAAAACTCTCCTTCAAGATAAATTTGTACAATTTTCCATAGAAAAATGTTCCGGGCGAAGGCAGATTCCTCTTATATTTAAGGCTCGCTATCGCTCGCCAGGAAAAAATCGACACCTAAACGACACGAACAGTTTTAAGGGAGATTTCCACTAGAGGGATTTTTTTCTTTACCCTTTGCTCCCTTATGTTTAGCCCCATTGCTTTTGAAGTTTTAAGACGTTCGCCCCATTAGTTTGGCGATTTTAAGAAGTTTCACCCCATTTATGTCACTTTTAAGACCTTTCGTGCAATTTAGGTGTCGATTTTATCCTGGCGAGCGATAGCGAGCCTGTAATTTAAGAGTAATCGGCCTTCGGCCGGGACATTTTTCTACCGAAAAATGTAAAAATTTATCTTGAAAGGGGGTCAAGGGGGTGACATTTTAAGATTGCTGGAGGAGTAGGAAACAAACTAGAAACCTCCCCTTAAAACTAATGAGCCGAACGTCAACAAATCTGAATAACTAATGGGGCTAAACCCGAGGGAGAAGGAGGACCAGAAAAACGACCCATCTCCCCTTAAAAAGACCATCTCCCCTTAAAACGACCCATCTCCCCTTAAAACGACCCATCTCCCCTCAAAACGACCCATCTCCCCTTAAAACGACCCATCTCCCCTTAAAACGACCCATCTCCCCTTAAAACGACCCATCTCCCCTGAAAACGACCCATCTCCCCTGAAAACGACCCATCTCCCCTGAAAACGACCCATCTCTCCTCAAAACGACCCATCTCCCCTTAAAACGACCCATCTCCCCTTAAAACGACCCATCTCCCCTTAAAACGACCCACTCCCCTGAAAACGACCCATCTCCCCTGAAAACGACCCATCTCCCCTGAAAACGACCCATCTCCCCTGAAAACGACCCATCTCCCCTGAAAACGACCCATCTCCCCTGAAAACGACCCATCTCTCCTGAAAACGACCCATCTCCCCTGAAAACGACCCATCTCTCCTCAAAACGACCCATCTCCCCTTAAAACGACCCATCTCCCTTAAAACGACCCATCTCCCTTAAAATGACCCATCTCCCCTTAAAACGACCCATCTCCCCTTAAAATGACCCATCTCCCCCTTAAAACGACCCATCTCCCCTTAAAACGACCCATCTCCCCTTAAAACGACCCATCTCCCCTGAAAACGACCCATCTCCCCTTAAAATGACCCCATCTCCCCTGAAAACGACCCATCTCCCCTTAAAACGACCCATCTCCCCTTAAAATGACCCATCTCCCCTTAAAACGACCCATCTCCCCTGAAAACGACCCATCTCCCCTGAAAACGACCCATCTCCCCTAAAAACGACCCATCTCCCCTAAAAACGACCCATCTCCCCTGAAAACGACCCATCTCCCCTAAAAACGACCCATCTCCCTAAAAACGACCCATCTCCCCTTAAAACGATCCATCTCCCCTCAAAACTTTTGGATTGAGATTGCCAACAAACACTATTTCAATTAACAACTTATAAAACGGGAAACCATTTGGTTAAGGGGAGGTTTTTAGTGTGTTTCCTAGACTTCCATCAAGCTTGAAATTACACCCCCTTGACCCCCTTTCAAGATAAATTTGTACATTTTTCGGTAGAAAAATGTCCCGGCCGAAGGCCGATTCCTCTTAAATTGCAGGCTCGCTATCGCTCGCCAGGAAAAAATTGACACCTAAATGGGACGAAAGGTCTTAAAAGTGACATAAATTGGGTGAAAGGTCTTAAATTGCCAAACTAATGGGGCGAACGTCTTAAAATCTCAAAAGCAATGGGGCTAAACATGAGGGGAGAAGGGGGTAAAGAAAAAAGTCCCTCAAGTGGATATCTCCCCTTAAGCAAACGGCCTAACTGAGTCAATTTACTGTGTCAATTTACTTATAGTGGAAAAGTTTGTCTAAAATTAATGAGTTTTATCCGTAAACCTGTTATTAACTGTGTTGGTGGTGTAATGGGTTAGATGCTTATGTTCTGGGTGTGGTGTCCCTAGATCGAATCCCGGGAGGCTCATATGCTTTCATTAGTTTATTCTAGTGTATTGGGGTTTGTAATGGAGGATTAATGTTAAGAACGGAGTGTTCCTTAATTATTATTATTAATTATTATTATTATTATTATTCACATCTACCACTAAACTATTTCATTCGACTTAATAGGGTTTATATCTATGAATATAATGACTATGCTCCTTTTGTCTGTGCCTTTATCAACTCACGTAGTTTATGTATCTATCCTAACGATGAATATCTATATATACCCTTATCGTTCTTCTCAATGATTTATCTTCCCCCCCCCCCTCTCTCTCTCTCTCTCTCATATATATATATATATATATATATATATATATATATATATAGAGAGAGAGAGAGAGAGAGGAGATATTGTAATTCTATTTATTCTTTTCTCCTTGACCCTCACCCTCACCCCCCCCCCCCCTCTCCCTCTCTAAACAATAGATTGGTGAGATTGTAGCCACCAACCGAGCAAGGCCGTATTCTCCCACTGTTTTTATGTGTGCCTCACCTATACAGAGAGTAATCCAGCAAACTCCCAGACACCACCACCTCCTATTAATTTCACTACACTTAAGGGGGTCACCGGCTATTTTGTATCTTTCTCTCATTTTCTCTATTTCCCTGGCTTGTATCCATTCGGCCCCATTCAGCCAACTGTTTTACGACGTTTATCCAATTCAGATGTCGATTTCTTCCTGGCGAGCGGTAGCGAGCCGGCATTGTATGGGGAAATCCGGCTTCGCCGGAGAAATTGTTCTATCGAAAAATGTACAAATTTAGCTTGCTGTCAAAACAAAAATATATATATGCTGGCTCGCTACCGCTCGCCAGGAAAATATTGACACCTGGATGGGGGTAAACGTCTTAAAACAGTAAGCTGAATGGGGCCGAATGGATACAAGCCAAAGAGAGAGAGAGAGAAACAAAGCGAGGTGGGCTCCCTTAACAAACACACCACACTTTTCCCAACACACCTAAATTACCTCTAACGTAACCTTGATTCTGGCTCTCTATCACTCTTTCCAGCCTTGAAGGGGACACTTGTTACAGGAAGATTTGCCTTTTGTCTCTTTCATGCTCATAGAAATAAATATGTATCATGATGTTTAAACTAGTAAAGAGAGAGAGAGAGAGAGAGAGAGAGAGAGAGAGAGAGAGAGAGAGAGAGAGAGAGAGAGAGAGAGAGAGAGAGAGAGAGATAGATAGATAGATAGAGAGAAATAGATAGATAGAGAAATAGATAGATAGACTCAGACTCAGACTCAATATTTTATTTCGTAAAAGCTACATAAAACTTTGTACATAGTAAGATAATTGTGAAGCACATTTATCTCCTAGTTGGTTCACGGCTTTGAATAAAAGTAATTCTAGATTTTACTGCGTCAATGTCATTTTCCATTAAACATTCGATATTATAAATATTCAATAAAATATTCTTTACTTCCTTCATCAAATATAAGCTATCATCATTGTTAAGTAAACATTTTCTTAAAAAGATACAAGGCTTCATTATACATCTGTGAGCAAACCGTATTTTTTGCCAATTAATTAGATGAGTGAATGTCATGAACCCTGCTAAATCACATGCTTTGTGGTTGCTCTCCCAGTATTTAAGTTTTAAAATCTTCTTAATGGCTTTGTGGTATCCAACCGCAAATTGTTTCAGAGGAACACCACACCGCTTATTGGAAAACCATCATTCTGTACAATAAAAACTTAAGCAATAACTATTAAATAGTTGAATAAAAACATTAATATTAACATTAGGGAATTTACGTAAAATACAATTGAATTCATTATAAAACTTATTTCTTGTCCTTATTACATCCTTATCATTATTTAGTTTATCATCAAATAGATAGATAGATAGATAGAGAGAGAAATAGATAGATAGATAGATAGATACAGATAGATAGATAGATAGATTAGATAGATAGAGAGAGAGAGAAATAGATAGATAGATAGATAGATAAACAGATAGATAGATAGATAGAGAGAGAGAGAGAGAGAGAGAGAGAGAGAGAGAGAGAGAGAGAGAGAGAGAGAGAGAGAGAGAGAGAGAGAGAGAGAAGGATGGAGGAAGGATAAAAGACTAAATATACTAACAGGTGGGAGAGACTGTTATCGAGTTAGAAGTGTGTGCAAATATAAATAGTGTAAATTCCCCTCTCCTCCCACCACTGACCTACTATCTCTTTCGATATTTACTTACAATATATAAATAAATAAATAAAATAAATAAAATAAAGATATATATATATATATACTATATATAATATATATATATATATATATATATATATATATATATATATATACTGTATATATATTTATATATATATATATATATATATATATATATATATACTGTATATATCCCTTTTCTACTTTACTTGACTTTTTTCTCTCTACAAACACAATGGTCTCCCTCCCTCCCTCACTCACTCACACTCTCTCTCTCTCTCTAACTCCCTTCACTTCCTTCCCCTCGGTGTAAACCTGATGTAAATGAGCTGACATTGGGGAGAGAGAGAGAGAGAGAGAGAGAGAGAGAGAGAGAGAGAGAGAGAGTGTGTGTGTGTGTGCGTGTGTGTGAATAGGAAATAAAGGTGAAACTGATGAGACAGAACAAAAGAAGAAAACTAAAATAAACGAATGGTAAGCAATACATAAGAATAGGAACAGAGGAGAGACTGGATAAAGGAGAACAGAACAAGAAAAGTAAATAAAGGAAGGGGTAGACACATACACACTAATAATAATAGCAAATAAAGGCGAAAATGACGAGGGAGACCACAAGAAGGATAGGAAATAAACGAAAAGTAATGAAATACGTAATAAGAATTGGGAAATAAAGGCGAAACTGAAATCACAAGAAGAAAAAGAAATAAAGGAAAGGTAAACAAATACAATAATAAGAATAGGAAATATAGGTGAGGGTGACGAGAACACAGGAAGAATAGGAAATATAGGTGAGGCTGACGAGAACACAGGAAGAATAGGAAATATAGGCGAGGGTGACGAGAACATAGGAAGAATAGGAAATATAGGTGAGGCTGACGAGAACACAGGAAGAATAGGATATATAGATGAGGGTGACGAGGAGAACACAGGAAGAATAGGAAATATAGGTGAGGCTGACGAGAACACAGGAAGAATAGGAAATATAGGTGAGGGTGACGAGAACACAGGAAGAATAGGAAATATAGGTGAGGCTGACGAGAACACAGGAAGAATAGGAAATATAGGTGAGGGTGACGAGAACATAGGAAGAATAGGAAATATAGGTGAGGCTGACGAGAACACAGGAAGAATAGGAAATATAGGTGAGGGTGACGAGGAGAACACAGGAAGAATAGGAAATATAGGTGAGGCTGACGAGGAGGACACAGGAAGAATAGGAAATATAGGTGAGGGTGACGAGGAGAACACAGGAAGAATAGGAAATATAGGTGAGGGTGACGAGGAGAACACAGGAAGAATAGGAAATATAGGTGAGGCTGACGAGGAGAACACAGGAATAATAGGAAATATAGGTGAGGGTGACGAGGAGAACACAGGAGAATAGGAAATATAGGTGAGGCTGACGAGAACATAGGAAGAATAGGAAATAACACGAGAGGTAAGCAAATACATAATAAGAATAGGAAATACAGGTGAAACTGGTGAGGAAGGACACAACAGGAATAGGAAATAAACATGGGGACAATACAAGCAAGCATAGGCAATTACTGGGGAATGGAGGGGAAACTACAGGAATGGGAACTATACACACACACACACACACACACACACACACACACACACACACACACAGGAAGGAATTCATAAAGGACAAACGGCTGAATATTGAATATGAAACTGAAAGGGAAGGCAATGGCAACGAGTACAAGAATGTTAAATCTGACCTAAAAACTCAAACCTAAACGTAACTAGAAGTAAACTTGAAAGAAAAACAAAACAAAATAATACTAGGTAATAAAATATGAGAATGAAAAGAAAGAAGATGAAACTGTAAACCTAACAATAGCAGAAAATATACGTTCAACTAATTGGGGAAAATGTAAGACAATTTAATAAAGGAGATGGTACAGACAAGAATATATAGTTAATTAGAAATAGAAGGGGAATTCATAGAGTTAATTAGAAATAGAAGGGGAATTCATAGAGTTAATTAGAAATAGAAGGGGAATTCATATAGTTAATTAGAAATAGAAGGGGAATTCATATAGTTAATTAGAAATAGAAGGGGAATTCATAGTTAATTAGAAATAGAAGGGGAATTCATATAGTTAATTAGAAATAGAAGGGGAATTCATATAGTTAATTAGAAATAGAAGGGGAATTCATAGAGTTAATTAGAAATAGAAGGGGAATTCATATAGTTAATTAGAAATAGAAGGGGAATTCATAGAGTTAATTAGAAATAGAAGGGGAATTCATATAGTTAATTAGAAATAGAAGGGGAATTCATATAGTTAATTAGAAATAGAAGGGAAATTCATATAGTTAATTAGAAATAGAAGGGGAATTCATATAGTTAATTATAAATAGAAGGGGAATTCATATAGTTAATTAGAAATAGAAGGGGAATTCATAAAGTTAATTATAAATAGAAGGGAAATTCATATAGTTAATTAGAAATAGAAGGGGAATTCATATAGTTAATTAGAAATAGAAGGGGAATTCATATAGTTAATTAGAAATAGAAGGGGAATTCATAGTTAATTAGAAATAGAAGGGGAATTCATATAGTTAATTAGAAATAGAAGGGGAAGTCATATAGTTAATTAGAAATAGAAGGGGAATTCATATAGTTAATTAGAAATAAAAGGGAATTCATATAGTTAATTAGAAATAGAAGGGAAATTCATATAGTTAATTAGAAATAGAAGGGGAATTCATATAGTTAATTAGAAATAGAAGGGGAATTCATAGAGTTAATTAGAAATAGAAGGGGAATTCATATAGTTAATTAGAAATAGAAGGGAAATTCATATAGTTAATTAGAAATAGAAGGGGAATTCATATAGTTAATTAGAAATAGAAGGGGAATTCATAGTTAATTAGAAATAGAAGGGGAATTCATATAGTTAATTAGAAATAGAAGGGGAATTCATATAGTTAATTAGAAATAGAAGGGGAATTCATATAGTTAATTAGAAATAGAAGGGGAATTCATATAGTTAATTAGAAATAGAAGGGAAATTCATATAGTTAATTAGAAATAGAAGGGGAATTCATATAGTTTAATTAGAAATAGAAGGGGAATTCATAGAGTTAATTAGAAATAGAAGGGGAATTCATAAAGTTAATTAGAAATAGAAGGGAAATTCATATAGTTAATTAGAAATAAAAGGGAAATTCATATAGTTAATTAGAAATAGAAGGGGAATTCATATAGTTAATTAGAAATAGAAGGGGAATTCATAGAGTTAATTAGAAATAGAAGGGGAATTCATATAGTTAATTAGAAATAGAAGGGAAATTCATATAGTTAATTAGAAATAGAAGGGGAATTCATATAGTTAATTAGAAATAGAAGGGGAATTCATATAGTTAATTAGAAATAGAAGGGGAATTCATATAGTTAATTAGAAATAGAAGGGGAATTCAAATAGTTAATTAGAAATAGAAGGGAATTCAAATAGTTAATTAGAAATAGAAGGGAAATTCATATAGTTAATTAGAAATAGAAGGGGAATTCATATAGTTAATTAGAAATAGAAGGGAAATTCATATAGTTAATTAGAAATAGAAGGGGAATTCATATAGTTAATTAGAAATAGAAGGGGAATTCATAGAGTTAATTAGAAATAGAAGGGGAATTCATAGTTAATTAGAAATAGAAGGGAAATTCATATAGTTAATTAGAAATAGAAGGGGAATTCATATAGTTAATTAGAAATAGAAGGGGAATTCATAGAGTTAATTAGAAATAGAAGGGGAATTCATATAGTTAATTAGAAATAGAAGGGGAATTCATATAGTTAATTAGAAATAGAAGGGGAATTCATAGAGTTAATTAGAAATAGAAGGGGAATTCATATAGTTAATTAGAAATAGAAGGGGAATTCATAGTTAATTAGAAATAGAAGGGGAATTCATATAGTTAATTAGAAATAGAAGGGGAATTGCATAAAAACAAGCATGCAGTGAGAAGATACAAAGACAAAACAAATATATAAATACATAACAAATATATAAAAACCAAGATGAAACTAAACAAGTAAAGCATATAACAAGACAAAACAAATATATTAACAAATAAATAAATAAATAAACCTTGTAAATAAAAAGGTAAAGAGCACACCAATAATATGTATTAACCCATTCTAAACCGGCGACGTCTTTTAAATTCTATTCTAGCTATATTTAGAGTATTGTGTGCAGCTTAAGAAGGATCTGTGGTAGTGAAAAGGGTTAAGTGAGATAGTTCGAAGCCTGTTAAATGCTGGAGGCCTTTTTGGAAACTGAATATAATCTTCTCAAAGTAACTATAGAATAGAGTTAAAAAGACATGGCCGGTACAGAAGGGGTTAAGTGTGTAATGTGTGCCAGAGTTGCATCATCAGTATCACCTACGGGTCAACCCGGGGTTTCCGGGGGTAGTGTAAGTCAAATACGAACTAAAAATTCAGACAATGCACAATCAGTAACATCCAACTCTAATACTCTTAACGTGTTTTATGTAAATGCTCGTAGCATACGCAATAAATTTTCAGATCTAGAGGAAATCGTGTTTACAGAACATTATGATATAATCGGCATTACAGAATCTTGGTTAAATACGGAAGACAGAGACTTTTTAGCCGAATATACGCTTCCTGGTTATACAATGTTTGAGAAAAGTCGGATCAATAGAAATGGAGGAGTTCTGTTTTTTATAAAGGAAAGTCTTAATCCCGTCTTAATGTCAAAACCTCAAATTGCGAATATAGACATATCTTACGTACTATTAAATAATAAACGAGGAACTAAAATAACACTAGCTTTATTATACAGACCCCCAGCTCAATCAGTGCAAAACTGACAGTGAAATTTATGAACAAATTGCAGAAATAACTAACATACAAGATACCGTAATTCTTGGCGATTTCAACTTACCCGTGACTAAATGGGGCGATATTCTTACTTCACACTCTGGACACGATCTCTATGCTAACTTGCAAGAGAGTTCTCTTTTTCAATTTGTACAATCTCCGATCCGTGGTAATAATGTGCTTGACCTTGTACTCGCAACTAAAGAAGAATTAATAGAGAATTTGAATGTTGGTGATGAATTCAGTAACAGCGACCATCGTACGATAACTTTCACTTTAAAGTTTACTAGTAACAAATCAAATAGCAGCATTGAGAAAGTCCCTAATTTCAAGAAAGCAAATTTTCATAAACTTAAATCAAAGCTTAAAGAAACTGACTGGAGGTTTCTGACTAACAATAACGACATAAATACATCTTGGGAGTGTTTCACAACCACTTACCTTAAGGCAGTGCAAGACTGCATACCATCGAAAATATGGCGTCCAGGCCATAATGATAAGCCCAAATGGTGGAATAAAGATATTTCAGACTGTCTGCTTGCTAAAAAATATGCTAATGATAGATTAAAATCCTCACAAAATGACGAAGAACGGGTGAAATTTGTAGAGCTATGACGCAAAGCCAAAAAGTTAATTAAGCAAAGTAAAAAGACCCTAGAGTTACATATTGCGAATCAAAGTAAAACAAACACGAAAGAATTCTATAGTTATATCAGAGAGAAAAAAGTAGTTACTTCAACTGTTGGACCATTAGTCGATGAAAATGGAGAATACACCAAAGACGAAGTACAAATGAGTAATGCCCTCAATACCTTCTTTGCATCAGTTTTTACAACAGAAGACCTCAGTGATATCCCTACACCATCGCCGATTCAGATTGATAATTCAGATGTTCTAAGCAATATCACAGTTACAGAGAGAGAAGTATTGAATTGTTTAGATAAACTCAAGGTAAATAAAACACCTGAACCTGATACAATCTCGCCTAGAGTTCTAAAGGAAGCTAAGGATGAGCTCTCCAGACCACTGACATTGTTATTCAATGAATCCTTGCAGTCTGGGACTATGCCTGATCAGTGGAAGTTAGCCAACGTAACACGGATATTAAAAAAAGGCAGCAAATCCCTACCCAGTAACTATCGTCCAATTAGCTTAACCTCAATTGTATGTAAAATGCTAGAAACGGTCATAAGAGACAGACTCGTAAATCACTTAGAGGCAAATAACTTAAAGATACTCAACACGGCTTTCGTAAAAAACGTTCCTGTTTAACAAACCTCTTAGACTTCTTCCATGATATCCTCAACCTCTTCGATGAGAGTAAAGCTGTAGATATTATATACCTTGATTTTCAAAAAGGCCTTTGACAAAGTTCTCCACAAACGTTTACTGCCAAAACTAAAAGCGCATGGAATACAAGACGGTGTTGGATAGAAAATTGGCTCAGCGACAGAAAGCAAAGAGTAGTCATAAACGGTAAGGCATCTAAATGGACCAATGTAAGTAGCGGGGTACCCCAGGGATCGGTACTAGGACCAATTTTCATTCTAATTTACATCAACGACATAGATGAGGGTCTCACCTGTACAATCTCAAAATTTGCTGACGATACAAAAATTGCAAATAGCGTACTCTCAAAAGAACAAGTTGACGATATGCAACACAATCTAGATAAATTGTCATGTTGGGCCCAAATTTGGCAAATGAGTTTCAATGCGGATAAATGTAAAGTACTACATATCGGATACCTAAATGAGAAAGCAAACTATTCGATGAATGGCACTCAGCTTAAGAATGTAAACAGAGAAACCGATCTGGGAGTAACAATATCGAGTAACCTAAAACCGAGTCAACAATGTTTAGAAGTTGTTAAGAAGGCAAACAAAATAATTGGCTTTATAGGCAGGTCATTTGAGCATAAATCCAAAGAGGTTATCCTAACCCTTTACAATTCCTTAGTCCGCCCTCTTCTGGAATACTGCGTTCAATCCTGGTGCCCTTATTACCAAAAATATATAAACAAGCTAGAACGAGTTCAACGTAGAGTTACCAAAATGATACCTAGCCTAAAGAACAAACCATAGGAAGAGCGTCTTAGAGAATTAAATCTATTTCCTTTAACGCAGCGCAGATTAAGAGGTGACTTAATTCAAGTGTTCAAAATCATCAAAGGCATCGACAATATAAACTGTAGTAAGTACTTCACTATCGACCAAACTAATTACACGCGGGGAAACGGTTGCAAAATTATTGGTAAATCTTTTAACTCACACGAATCTAAGAATTTCTTCATCAATCGAGTTGTCAACTTGTGGAATGGGCTTCCCCGAGACGTTATAGACTGCAGCACCGTTGATTCATTTAAACTCCGCTTAGACAAATATCTCGCATCAAACCCGCGACTGACTGCGTTTGTAAATGAATAACTTTATTTTATTCCCCCCTCAGTTACTAACCCATCTGTCCCCTACTAACTTCCTAATCCTGCCACGGACATTAGTTCCAGGGCAGTAGTTCCCTTTCCAATGTTCCCTTACCCACTCTAAACCACTGTTTGGACACTTGATCCTCAGTGTTTTGGAGGACAAGCAGCCTAGAAGGGTCACTAGACCTGTTGTTGCTGGATTTCCTTTGTACTCCTTTATACCTACGGTAGGTTATGTGTTGGCTACGGTCTATTGCGCGGCCTTACGTCAGCCGCCTCCAAGCTTGATAGAATTAAGGGGGGCTGGGCGTATTAAGGGGGCTGGGCGTATTAAGGGGGGCTGGGCGTATTAAGGGGGGCTGGGCGTATTAAGGGGGCTGGGCGTATTAAGGGGGGATGGGCGTATTAAGGGGGGCTGGGCGTATTAAGGGGGCTGGGCGTATTAAGGGGGGATGGGCGTATTAAGGGGGGATGGGCGTATTAAGGGGGGCTGGGCGTATTAAGGGGGGCTGGGCGTATTAAGGGGGGCTGGGCGTATTAAGGGGGGCTGGGCGTATTAAGGGGGGCTGGGCGTATTAAGGGGGGCTGGGCGTATTAAGGGGGGCTGGGCGTATTAAGGGAGGCTGGGCGTATTAAGGGGGGCTGGGCGTATTAAGGGGGCTGGGCGTATTAAGGGGGGCTGGGCGTATTAAGGGGGCTGGGCGTATTAAAGGGGGCTGGGCGTATTAAGGGGGCTGGGCGTATTAAGGGGGGCTGGGCGTATTAAGGGGGCTGGGCGTATTAAGGGGGCTGGGCGTATTAAGGGGGGCTGGGCGTATTAAGGGGGCTGGGCGTATTAAGGGGGGCTGGGCGTATTAAGGGGGGCTGGGCGTATTAAGGGGGGCTGGGCGTATTAAGGGGGGCTGGGCGTATTAACCCTCTCCGACATATGACGCGATTTTGAGCCTATTAGGGATACTTTAAAGCCTTTGTTACCATCAGGGGTATTTATAAACCTTTAGTTTAGTTACTTCAACCTCTGCAGTTGTCTTTGAGTTAGCTGTGGGCAGAAAACTAATTTTGGAGAGGTAATTATAAGAGTGAGAGAACTCTATTTCTTATTGCTAATCTGGCAACCTCTGCGACATATAAGTCTGAAGGGGTTAAGGGGGGCAGGGCGTATTAAGGGGGGCTGGGCGTATTAAGGGGGGGCTGGGCGTATTAAGGGGGGCTGGGCGTATTAAGGGGGGCTGGGCGTATTAAGGGGGGCTGGGCGTATTTATTTGCTCATTTATAAAAAAAAAAAAAAAATTAAGTTTCCTCGCTAGACCTCGAGTAAGCTTATAAAATCACTCCCTAGACCACCTTTCAATATAAATGTGTACATTTTCGGTAGTTTTTAAAAACTTCCCGGCCAAAGGCCGGTTTCCTCTAAAGTTACAGGCTCGCTATAGCTCGCCAGGAAATAATCGACACCTAAATGGCACGAAAGGTCTTAATATTGATAAAGAAATGGGGAGAAAGGTCTTAAAATCGCCAAACTAGTGAACGAACATTTTAGAATCGCAAAACTAATGGGTGTAAGCATGAGGGAGAAAGAGGACTAGAAAAAGGGCCCATCTCCCCCTTAAGAAATAAAATAACATAAAAATAGACAACACTGTAGGAAGGCGAGAGATACGATCGGTTAGTTCTCCCCAAGTCACACCTGAGGCATTAGTAGCTGATTGGGGGCGTCAGGTAAGTCACTCTATAATGCAAAGGAGGGGGGGGGGGGGGGTCAGCTGGATGGTAAGGGGGGGGGAGGGGGGTTGATGTATCTTGGCTCTGTCTATCGTTAGTGGTATTAATTAGTCATATATTTATTGTATAACTATCTGTCTATCTATCCGTCTGTGTATCCATTTACCTATAGACCTATGTATCAGTCTATCAGTCTCTCTCTCTTTCACTCTCACTCTCACACTCTCCGTCTCTCTCTCACTCTCTCATATGGATTCGAACCAGCGCTCTCTGGTAATACAACAGGATATTCTGAAGCATTTATTATCCTCTCAGTTACGACTAGGTTAATTAAAAGATAGTAACGGTATATTCCATTTCTGGAAGTGAGCGTATAATTATTAACCCTTTCAAGCTCCAATACGCGTTTCTGTTCTGTTTCTGGCTACTATTAGACGATTTTATTCAGATTAGTAAGGGTATATGCAAGTCAGAGGGTTGGTTGAGATAGTATTTACCCACAGATACTTCCTAAGCTGCATAAAATCGTCTAATGATAGCCAAAAAATACGCTGCTAAAACGCGTCAGAGCTTCAAAGGGTTAATCAATAACCTCAACGTGACTCCAAATATTCGCAACACAAATGTGGCTCAACACGAGGGAGAAAGAGGACCAGGAAAACTACCCATCTCCCCTTAATTGTGTTTTTTGTTTTTGTTTTCTATGTGATTGAGGGAGGCAAAAGGCAGAACTGCCTATAGCGAGTGCCTCCCCCATAGTTGAAAGAGTGACGGGGCCAAAATCAAGGGACGGTCGAGCCAAAATGCCTGAACACACAGAGTTTGAAGCAATTTAAGTCCTAGGAAGAGGGAAAGACTTGTGGAAGGTTTGCACGAGTACTAAATAATGCTATATATACGGTGTGTTGCAGCTAAAAGGCCTATCCAGTTAATACGTGGGATGTCGAGTTAGATAGGTCATATAGTTTCACAGATACACACATATACATGAACGCACACAAAGAAACATGCAAATACACACACAAACAACTATACACACAGACACACACAAACACGGTCACGGTGGCCGAGCGCGCTTAGTACTCTGTATTGGGAGCGCTAGCTCTGGTGTCGGGGGTTCAATCCCACGCGCCGGCAGGGTTAAGTTCTCTCAAAAAACTTTCCCTGGCCGTGAAGGCAAGATCTGGGCGGATCGTCTCGGGGGACCCACAAAGTCTCCTGCCCACGTCCTACTCCCTTGGGAGTATGTAGGCGCTCTCGTTAGCTGCCAGGATCAGTCTGTTGATCCATTAGGATAAGATCTAGGTTAAGTCTGTGTATATTCAGCCCCATTGGCTGCCGGCTTGAAATAAACCGATTATTATTATTTGTATTATTATTATTAAATAAGTGCAAACAAATGCAAACACACACACACACACACACACACTAGGACAACAAAAAGCCTAAACCTACAAACTTATTTCCCTAAAAACCTATGCTACCCTAATGGACAGAACAAAACCTATGCTACCCTAATGGACAGAACACAACCTATGCTACCCTAATGGACAGAACAAAACCTATGCTACCCTAATGGACAGAACACAACCTATGCTACCCTAATGGACAGAACACAACCTATGCTACCCTAATGGACAGAACACAACCTATGCTACCCTAATGGACAGAACACAACCTATGCTACCCTAATGGACAGAACAAAACCTATGCTACCCTAATGGACAGAACACAACCTATGCTACCCTAATGGACAGAACAAAACCTATGCTACCCTAATGGACAGAACAAAACCTATGGTACCCTAATGGACAGAACAAAACCTATGCTACCCTAATGGACAGAACACAACCTATGCTACCCTAATGGACAGAACAAAACCTATGCTACCCTAATGGACAGAACACAACCTATGCTACCCTAATGGACAGAACAAAACCTATGCTACCCTAATGGACAGAACAAAACCTATGCTACCCTAATGGACAGAACAAAACCTATGCTACCCTAATGGACAGAACAAAACCTATGCTACCCTAATGGACAGAACAAAACCTATGCTACCCTAATGGACAGAACACAACCTATTAACGGTGTACTGTGTATAAAGCTTATCTACAAAAACAAGCAAGCAAAACTAAGTGTGTTTACATCATAGTGTGTGTGTGTGTGTGTGTGTGGTGGTGGGAGAGAGAGAGAGAGAGAGAGAGAGAGAGAGAGAGAGAGAGAGAGAGAGAGAGAGAGAGAGAGAGAGAGAGAGAGAGAGGTGGTGGTGGTGGTGGTGTTGTTGTTCTTATTTAACCTAACACTGGCTGATCCGACGTCTTGTGGGTTATGATTGTTACGACTGGGGTTCAAATATATGAGGGCTCTTATTCATTGGACTAGTAATGGCATAAATGTTACAACGGAAAGCGCTAGCTCCAACCTCTGATGTGTATTCCCAGTGAACAAAGAACACAAATACTCTACAGAGTTCTATATGCAATAATAGGCTATCAAACTCTCAATAAATGTGCGTCTACTCTAGGCTTAATGTTATGTGAAAACAGCCTATTACTACCTATATTATAAACCGAAGGTGCTTGGTTATGGTATGCAAAGTAAGGTGGTAAGAGAAGTTACAGCTTACGTTACTTTAATCAATAAATGTCAGGCACTCCTGCATGAAAGAATGTGCACTAAAGTCCTTCAACACTAACTAGGAATCTTTTTTAAATGTTAGATGCTATAAAGATGCTCGTATCGGAAATGGAACCAAAAAGGCAGGCAGCGGAACAATGCTCGTGCAGGCTATGCACACACAAAGGCAGAATATATAATGCCGTCGGAGCCAAGAATATCCTAAACACTACAACAATAATAATAATCGCCACGACAATGCAGTATTCCTATCAACAAAAAGAGCCTAAGTCGTTTGTGTCTCAATACATCAAACTAGGCTGCGAAATGCTTGTGTAATCATAAATGGGTATGCATAAAAAGAGTAATTGGATTAATATACTTAATGTCTACTGTGACTGATAAAGTCTAGCTAGAGTCAATGATACGAGATACTGGTGCGCATGGCATGCCGCATAGCCTAGTGCAAATCTCAAGTCTGCGTCAAATATTACGTTATAATGAAGGGTAGCTCTCTTGAGAAACCTTAATACCGAAGTATTAAGCGTTCTCCTGGCGTACCTCAAAGACAAACAATCGAGACTAGAACAGTGCAGAATGGTATAGGCAAAAAGCCCTCATTCGTGCATGCTCTACTCTCAATGGCACACAACTAGAATTTACTCAATCAACTCCAGTTCTCAGGTATGTCGTGCCGCTTTTAACTAAAGCCAGCACTCATAGGAAACAATACCTTATAATATCAGACTCCTAGTCTAGCATTATCTAATCCAGCAGAACACTAATAATTATAGGACGCGGCAATATGAAAGCCAACCAATGCTTCGTGATCCACTTATCTTAACAACTAACATACATAGGTTATATCAGACCTTAACGCACAATACAACTGGCCAGCATGAAGCTGATTTTGCAGAGTTAACCAGAGGGGATATAATGTTAATAAAAAGGTGGTGAAAGATATGGAAAATGAGAGAGATAGGCAGAGGAAAAGATTCTCAGGTACGGAGCGGGGACAGATAGCAAGGGAAAAAAGATGGGTGCGTTCTAGAAACCAGATCTGAGGGAGAGAGTGGCGAGGAACTGTATATATACTCGCACTAGCTCGAGCCGCATGGGAAAACAGCGGTTACAAGTCATCTAACCACTAGCAAAAGCTTGCAGCATGGTAAGGGCCTCTCTCCACCAACCCCCGCGAGGCAGCCAGCCGTGACGTCATCGAGCGGGACAAAAAACACTGCGCGCCCCCTCTCACTCTGTTCTACTCTCTCTCTCTCTCCCAGATCCCATCATTACTAGTTAATGATAAAACATATACTTTACAATTAGACATATAAAGCCTTGACATGGGCGAAAACAAAGAGCCTTTCTGGACTGCCCATGACACGAGCTTTCATATGAAATAAAGCACACTCTAATACATAAACTGTAGCCCCATCCACTGCCCTGGCGATCCTAGCGAGTCACTGTAGGACAAGCCATGCGGTTCTAACGGAGTGGTTAACGTCACCCCCCCCCCCCCCCCAAGATTTTTCTCAGAGGCCCCAAGGCTCACAAAAATCTGATGGTTAGAACCCATGCTATATCTCCACTTCCCATCAAGCGGCAGTAAAATATCTGGCACAGTTCTTCAACAAAACATTTTTTCAAAATTATAACCCTCCCAACACAATAGGTTAAATTATATGTAGTTATGCTCCTCAAGAGCGAGCTTCTCTAGCCCAGCATTCTGAGAGGAGTGCAACTCAGAATTACTGCTATAACATACTGAAAAAATTCAACTATCAAAGAAAGTTTTTTATTTGATTTTTATGTTTATAATTTGTTTATTTCGGCTGCACTATAGGGGCAAGCCTAGTTTTTTCTTCTATACCAAACGCTCAACTCCTGCTTTACGACCCAATACGCTGGGCTACAACCGCGAGCCAACAAGCACCAAGCGCAAAATACTATTCAAACTAAAGCAGGAGGCTACCCGTGTGTCAATCTACCCAGGATCATATACCCTTGAACGACCATCTGCAACCACGTTGTCACAACCGGCAATATGGCGTATGTCCAGGTTATATACCAATAACATTAGTGACCACCTGGTCAGCCTCATATTCCGATTGTGAAACTGGTCCAAGAACTTGAGAGGGTGATGATCTGGGTAAACTACAACGACCGGACCATAGGCTGGAACACAGACCTCGAAATGCCTCAGAGCAAGTACAACCGCCAGCAGCTCCTCCTCGACAACAGAGCAGCTCCCCTGGGCCGAATTGTACTTCTCCGAGCAGAAACTAACAGGATGCTCCAGCCCATCATCGTCCTTTTCCACAAGGACGGCACCAGCCCCCACACCACTAGCCTCCGTTGCTAGTTGGAAATGTAGGCTAAAGTCAGGGGCCCTGAGGATCGGGTGAGTGCACAACAGGTGTTTTACTTCTCTAAACACCTTCTCACACTCAGGCGCCCAATTGAACTTCTTATCCTTCCAGTTATCCTCCACCTGAGCTTGACTGTCCCGTTCTCCTTCTCCACCTTCACTGCTAAACGTCATCACAGGCACAGTGAGAGGCTCAGGGGGGTGCCTCCCATACTCCTTCATGGGATTAACACGACATAACTGATTGCGCTTCCGTCTGTCTGGAGTGGCTACCAAGTAAACCAGGTCCGATAGCTCCTCCACCACCCTATAAGGACCAGTGTACTTCGCGGATAAGGGGTGACCTACAAGGGGCAGTAGAATCAACACCTCCTGACCCACGTGAAACTCCCTGAGTTCAACCTTGAGGTCGTACCTGTCCTTCCTGAGGGCCTGAGAGCTAGTCAAATTACGGCCAGCCAACTCCAGACTGCGCAACATCCGTTCTCGACTGTTGAGGACACACTTGAGCATAGAACAAGGTTTTTCTGCGCCCTCCCATACTTCGTCAACCATATGGAGAGGCCCTCTGACACGGTGTCCAAAGACGAGCTCATTAGGGCTGAATCCCAAACTTTCCCCAGGTACCTCCCGTGCAGCAAACAAAACATATGGCAGGCCAAGATCCCAATCCCTCCCACTCTCAAAGCAACAACAACGAAGCACAGATTTCAAGGCTGAGTGCCATCGCCCTAACACACCCTGGCTCTCCGGATGATACGCAGATGACACAACCCCAACAATCTCATGCTGCGGTATTGCTTGGACAAAGAGGCTAGAAGTGAAGTTGGGTCCCTGGACTGACTGAAGCCCCTGCGGGTAACCATACCGGGAAAAATACACTAGCAAGCTTCGGACCACTGTCTTCGCCGACCCATTTCTCATAGGGTACGCGTCAGGGTACCTTGTTGCTACATCTCCTGGCTGTACATCACTGTCCTCCTTCAACTCTTTCGTCTTTTTAAGCCCATCCTCTGCCCCTTCAGGAACAGTTACTGGGTCTTCTCCAGACTCGAAATGTGGTCCTAATAATGAGTCCCCGAGAATGTCCGCTGATACTAAACTCTCAACCGCATCAACTTTCAACCCCTTCTCGGTACCCTTCCTCCGCTGATCAAAAGATTGTTGACCAGAATGTGACTCCCTGGATGCAGGATCTCCGGTGACAACACACGCCATAGGCTGCACCGGACACTTCTCAACCCACTCCTGCTCCTCCCCACTCACGTCGGCCGGCTTCTCGGCAACGACCAAGGGTGGAGCCTCAGAAGTAGGTCCCGCAAAGTCGTTGCCGAGAAGGAGGTCGACGCCCCCAACAGGTAACTTCTCCACAAT